>PVIR01000108.1:238300-273177 GCA_004026965.1 Petromus typicus | reverse complement strand
TTTTAATCTTTATTGGTACATTAAATATACACATCATGATTGCACTCCATAATGGGGATTTGTACCAGTATAAGACACAACTTAATTCTCATTTTTTCCCATAGCCCTACCCACCCTACCACCCCCCCATATACATAAAATTTGTTTCCTTACTTTTTTGTTACAATCTCAACATTTTCCCCTTTCATCCTATTTTACATTGAGCATTTTCCATTGCACAATATATAACATACAATGCTAGGACTCATTTACATCTTTATTTTCTCATACCAGAGAAAAGATGTGATATGTACCTATCTGTGCCCTATTTATTTCACTAATGAGGATATCTTCAAGGTATGTCCATTTAAGTAGAAATGATTCAAACTTATCATTTTTTATGGCAGAGTAATACTCCATTCTGTAGAAGAACCACAGCTTTTTTATCCAGTCTCCAGTTGATGGACACTTGGGTTGTTTCCAAGATGTAGCAATCACAAATTGGGCTGCTATAAACGTGGGTGCACATATGTCACTGTGATATGAGTCTTTTAATTCTTGTGTGTATATACCTACCAGGGCAATGGACGGGTCAAATGGGACCGTCAATCCTAGCTTTTTGAGGATTCTCCAAACTGATTTCCACAGGGGTTGTACGAGTCTACAGTCCCACCAACAGTGGAGAAGGGTTCCTTCTTCTCCGCAGCCTCGCCAACATTTGCCGTTGGCTGAATCTGAAATGGCAGCCATTCTATGTGAAGTGAGATGAAATCTCAATGTTGTTTTCATCTGCATCTCTCGAGTGACTAATGATGTTGAGCATTTCTTCATATGCCTCTTAGCTGCTCTTACTTCTTCCTCTGAAAAATATCTGTTCATTTCAGATGCCCATTTTTGAATTGGGTCTTTAAATTTGGGTGGTCTGATTTGTTTGAGCTCTTTATATATTCTAGATAGTAGCCCTTTGTCTGAGAAACAGCTGATAAAGATTTTTTTCCCACATTGTTGGTTGCCTTTTTGCACTGTTGGTGGTTTCCTTTGCTGTGCAGAAGCTTTTTAAAAGAATGAGATCCCATTTGTTGATTTCTTCAGCCATTTCCTGTGCTATAGAAGTTTTCTTCAAGAAGTCTTTCCCTAAGCCAGTGTCTTCGAGAGGTTTACCTAACCTGTTTTGCAGTAGGTTTAGAATGTCTGTTTTAATATTTAGGTCCCTTATCCACTTTGATTTTAGCTTGGTGCACAGTGAAAGAGTTAGATCTAGTTTTAGTCTTTGGCAAGTTAAATCCCAGTTTTTCCAGCACCATTTGTTAAAGAGGCTATCTTTCCTCCATGGAGGATTTTTGGCTCCTTTGTGAAAGATGAGGTGGCTCAGTGTATCTGGAGTAGTTTCTGGATCTTCTAGTCTACTCCATTGATCCTCGGGTCTGTTACTTTGCCAGTGCCATGCAGTTTTTATCACGGTGGCTTTATAGTATAGTTTCAGGTTTGGAGTTGTAATACCCCCCACCATGTCCCTGTTGCTTAGAATTGCTTTGGCTATTCTTGGTCTTTTGTGGTTCCAGATGAAAGTTTGAATTTTTTTCTCTAGATCTGTGAAATATGCTGTTGGGATTTGAATCAGGATTGCGTTGAATGTGTAGAGTAGTTTTGAGAGTATAGCCATTTTGACAATATTGGTTCTTCCTACCCAGGAGCAAGGTATGTCTTTCCATTTTTGGATGTCATCTTCTATCTCCTTTTTCAGAGTGCTATAATTTTCAGAGTAGAGGTCTTTCACCTCCTTTGTTAGATTGATTCCTAGATATTTTATTTTTGGGGGTTCTATTGTGAAAGGGACTGACTCTCCAATTTCTATCTCATTGGGTCTACTGTTTGTGTATACGAAGGCTATTGACTTTTGAACATTAACCTTGTAACCAGCTACACAGCTAAAATTGGCGATTAGGTCCAGCAGTTTTTTAATTGAGTTTTTAGGATCCTGTAGATAGAGTATCATGTCATCAGCAAATAATGACCATTTAACTTCTTCTTTTCCAATCTTTATTCCTTTTATTTCTTTCTCTTGCCTAATTGCTATGGCTAATATTTGCAGAACTATATTGAACAGAAGTGGTGAGAGAGGACACCCTTGTCTTGTTCCTGATCTTAGTGTAAAAGGTTTCAATTTTTGACCATTTAGTATGATACTGGCTGAAGGATTCTCATAGATAGCTTTTATTAGTTTGAGATACAGATCATCTATTCCAACCTTCTGTAGAGTTTTGAACATAAATGGTGGTGTATTTTGTCAAACGCTTTTTCTGCATCAATTGAGATGACCATATGATTTTTGTCCTTAAGCCTGTTAATATAGTGTATAACATTGATTGGTTTACATATGTTGAACCATCCTTGCATCCCTGAGATGAATCCAACTTGGTCAGGATGTATAATCTTTTTGATAATTCTCTGTATTCTGTTTGCCAGGATCTTATTGAGGATTTTTGCATCGATATTCATTAGAGATATTGGCCTGCAGTTCTCTTTTTTGGTTGGGTCTTTCTCTGCTTTTGGAATCAAAGTTATGGTTGCTTACAGGAATGAGTTTGGGAGTACTGCTTCTTTTTCAATTTCATTGAAGAGCTTCAGAAGTAGAGGCACTAACTCTTCTTTAAAAGTTTTGTAGAATTCAGCAGTAAAACCATCAGGTCCAGGGCTTTTCTTTGTTGGCAAGTTTTTAATTACATTTTCAATTTCACAGATTGTTATTGGGGCATTTAACATTTCTATATCTTCTTTATTCAGCTTTGGGAGTTCATATGTGTCTAGAAATCTATCCATTTCTTCTACATTTTCCATTTTATTGAAGTATACATTTTCAAAGTAGGTGTTTATTATCCTCTGGACTTCCTCTGGGTCAGTAGTAATTTCTCCATTCTCATTCCTAATAGCATAGGTATGAGCCTTTTCCTTCCTTTGTTTAATGAGGTTGGCTAAGGGTCTATCAATTTTGTTTATCCTCTCAAAGAACCAACTTTTTGATTCATTGATTTTTTGAACCATTCTCTTGGTTTCTATTGTATTAATTTCTGCCCTGATCCTTATAATTTCTTGCCTAGTGCGAGCTTTTGGTTTGTTTTGCTCCTCTCTTTCTAGTTGCTTGAGGTGCAGCATTAAGTTGTTTATTTGAACTTGCTCTGTTTTCTGGATGTAGGCTTTCACTGCTATGAATTTTCCTCGTAGAACTGCTTTCATTGTGTCTCATAAATTTCTATATGTTGTACTGGGGTTATCGTTTAGTTGTAAGAACTGCTCAATTTCTTCTCTAATTTCTTCTGTGACCCATTGGTTGGTGAGCAGAGTGTTGTTCAGTTTCCATGTGTTTGTGAAGATCCTGGGCTTTCCTTTGCTATTCAGCTCCAATTTCAGGACACTATGGTCCTACAGTATACAAGGGATAACTTCAATCCCTTTATATTTGTCTAAACCTGTTCTATGAATGAGCACGTGGTGTATTTCGGAGAATGATCCATGAGCAGCTGAGAAGAATGTATATTCTGACTTTGTGGGGTGAAATACTCTTTAGGCATCTATTAAATCCATTTGCTGAAGAGTCTGGTTGAGCTCAAGGATTTCTTTAGTGTACTATGCATTTTTTACCTTTTACATAATTGTGGTTTGTTGGGATTTGCCAGATGAAGTTACTTTTTTTTTTTTTTTTTTTGAGACGGGGTCTCACTTTTAGTTCATTGTGGCCCTGAGCTCACTTAATATGTTTCCCAGGCAACCTCAAACTCACAGCAATCCTCCTGCTTCTGCCTCCCAAGTGCTGGGATTTTAGGTCTGAGCCACCACGTCCAACACTGTGGTGTGTGATTATTGGGGATCGAACTTGGGACCCTGTGCTTACCAGACAGGCGCTGCAACCACTGAGCTAAATCCCCGGCACCTCAAGTGACTTTTTATTTCCTGACATTTTCCAAATGTACTCAAGCTTTGTCCTTCTAACTTATCCTTAATATTTAGCTACACTCTCTATCAAACTCTACCTCAGTATTTTTCGGAAGATTTTTTCTTATAGATTTTCTTTACATCATGAATGCATTCATTGTGGATAATTGGTACATGTACAAGGCACATTTCTTTTTATTTCCCCTTCCCTTCCAGCTCCTTCCAGCTCCTAGCCACCTTCCTATTTGCCAAAGTTCTATATCCCTGTTTTTTAATGTCTATCTTTTATTTTGTTTTATTTATACTTTGCATTTTTCATGTAAGGAAACTACATAATCTCTGAGATTTTGTGTCTGATTTATTTAATTTAATATAGTTTCCAAGTGCATCCATTACCCTAATTGAAATTAGTACAAAATCAACACAAGTGTCAGAAAAACTATTTATATAAATAATAGGAGAAAACTTGGGGAAACAATTTAACATACATATAAGAGAGGTATATAGAACCCCCAAATAACTATGATTATAAAAGAACTTGTCCACAGTACATCATAGTCTAAATCCCACAGGTTCATGCTGTTAGGAAAAAGCCACAAATTGCTTATAAAAGTAAACCCACTAGAATTACAGCAGACTTCTCAACATTAATCTTAAGGTCTAGAAGAATTTGGAATGAAGTGCTTTGATCCCAGAAAGAAAACAATTTGCAAGCCAGATGGATATGTCTTACAAAATCATCTATCAAAGTTGATGGAAAAATAATGTCTTTCTGTGGCAAAGAACACCTTTAAAGAAATTTATGACCACTAAAGCAACACTCCAAAAGAAACCTGAGGGTATTCTAAAGATAATAAAGTTAGCAGTGCCAAAGGCTCTAACCAAATAAATATATCAACCAAGATAAACAATTAAGCAAAAGTGGGGGGATGTTCATTAGGAAGAGGAAAATAATATAATGATAATTATATTATTATATAATGACAATTATAACATTATAACTAATGATATATTATTAAATATTACATAATACATAATATACTATAATAGTATAACAATATTAATGACAATTATATTAATATAACTAATAAGTCAATAACTTTTAGTAAAAACCCTCATTGTGAATTATCTTAATTCTCCAATTAAAAGACACAGATCAACAGATTGAACTAAGAAATAAAATGCAACAGGGTGTTGTATAAAAGGAACACATTTAATCAAAAACAAAATGCAGAAACTGAAAACCAAAGGATGGAAAACAGCATTCCACAAGAGCCTGAAAAGAAGCAGGAGTAGCTGCCTTGTTTTCAGATAAGCAGACGTCGAACCAAAAGTGATCAGAAGACATAAAGACAGGCCAGATATAGTGGTGCATGGCGATAATCCCAGAATTTGGGAGATGAAGGCAAGAGGATTTCTGTGAGTCTGAGGCCAGCCTGGGCTAGAGAGTGAGACTTTCTTGGGGAGGGGGTGGATAAAGACAATCAGTATATATTGGTTAAGAAAACAATTCAAAAGGAAAATATTACAATTATAAACATATGCATCAAACATCAGCATATTCAACTTCATGAAATAAATTGCTGAACATGCAGAATCAGATAAATATTAACACAATTATAGTGGGGAACATCAATACTCCACTGTCACAAGTACATCAACTAGACAAAAAATTGACAAAAAAAGAAAAATCAGAGTTGAGCCCAAATTTGAACAAGTAGACTTAATAGATATCTACAGAGTGTTCTGCCCAAGAAAAGCAGAATATTCACTCTTTTCAACAGCATATCAACTTTTCTCCAACACAAATCACAAAAGGGCTGACAAAGCATGCTTAAATAAATGTAAAAGAGGACTGGGGCTTTAGTTCAGTGGTTCCAGTGCCTGCCTTGCAAACACAAGGGCTTGGGTTTGATCCCTGGTAACCACATACATTTATGCTGGATGTGGTGACTCATGCCCACCAGCAATCAGTACCACATACCACAATACTGGGCACAATACTGGGCCTCTAATTCTAGCCCTCAGGAGGCAGAGGCAGGAGAACTGCTCTGAGTTCAAGGCTAGCCTGAGCTACCTCGTGAGCTCAGGACCAGCCTAACCACAAAGCAAGACTCTGTCTCAATAAATAATAAATAAATAAATTAAAAGAATAAAAAATATATCTTGAATATAATCAAATTACAGTGCAATGAAAGTAAAAATTAATGGCAAACAAAAACACAGAAATTATGCAAACACGTGGAAATATCCTCTTGAATAATTATTGGGTCACAAAAGAAATCAACAAAGAAATTAGACAATTTCTAAAAAGGGATGCTATGCTAGTACAACATACAAGAACTTATGGGACAATGAAACAGTCCTAAGAAGGAAATTTATCTTTGTGAATGCCCACATCACAAAAACAGGCCAAATAAATACACTCATGATGCACCTAAACTTTTTAGAAAAATAAAAATTATCCAAGCCCAAAGCTAGTACAAGGAAGGAAATTAGAAATATCAGAGCAGAAATAAATGAAATTGAGACTTAAAAAGCATAAAGAACATCAATGAATTGAACAACTGTTTCCTTGAAAGAATAAAAGAAGTAGATTAATCCTTAGCCAGTCTTACCACAAAACAGACTCATATACACAATTAAGAATGAAAAAGGTGAAATCACAAGAGCTGTTGCCAAAATCCGGGGCTTATTAACAACTACTTTGCAAAACTGTTTTCCAGAAAAATGGAGAATTTGAAAGAAATGAATAGAATCCTAGATACATATGAATTATCAAAGAGAAAATTACCAAGAAGACAGAAGCCTTCAATAATCCAATAATAGACAATAAAATTGAAGCAGTAATGAAAATCTATCCATGGGATTTCAATGAAGAAAATCCCAGATTCAGATGGAATTCCCTAAGAATGTTAGGGAAGATCTAATGCCAATACCCCCCGAGGAAAAGGAAGGAGTATTCCTAAAATTACTCCTAAAAATACCATTATCCTTTCTCTATAATCAGACAAAGATTTAATCAAAAAGGCAACTACAGTGCAATCTGTGTAATGAACGTAGACACAAAAATCCTCAGCAAGTTGCTAGGAAAAAAAATGCAACAAATCATCAAAATATGGGCCGGGGATTTAGCTCAGTGGTTCTGTCACCTGCCTTGCAAGCACAAGGACCTGGATCATCCCCAGTCACCATATACAACAACGCTGGGTGTGGTGACTCATGCTAACCATCAATAAGTACCACATACTACAGTGCCAGGTGTGGTGGCTCAGCCTGTAATCCCAGCACTTGAGAGGCAGAAGCAAGAGGATTGCTGTGAATTCCAGACTCACCTGGGCTACATAGTGAGTTCAGGCCCACCCTGAACTACAAAGCAAGACCCTTTATCAAAAACAAAAACAAAAAAACAATCATCAAAAGATAGGCTTCATCCCAGGGATGCAAGTATTATAGGTAGAAAAGCTAGTTAGACATATGGTAGGCAGACAGGAGTAGCCCTCGAAAAGCTTACAAAAAAGGAGATCTGTACCAGAAGTCAGCACTACCAAAGAAAAAACTACCTTTTCCAGATAGCAGTGACTGATAAGCCTCAATCTACTCCTTGGGTTGAAGGGTCAAGATCTTGATCCAGCTCCTCCCCAGGAATGCAGTGATTGCAAACTTCCCAGGGTAGAGGGCCAGGACTCTAACCCACATAGAAAAGGTTCCTAACAAAGAAAAACTATGCTTGCTATGTGACTTGATTCCTCAGTGGACCCAATTTGATCAATATTGTTTAAACAGCTAAACTTGTTATAATCCCATTGGTTGATTGTAGTCTGTCCACTTTTAAGCCTCCACCTTAAACCCACCTCACCTCACTTCATGGCTTTGTTCTGTATCAGCCCTCTGAAATGTGAGGGTTCCCTACCTTTCTGCCTCTCCTTGACAGAAGCTTATTTTCTTCATAAAACTTTCCTACTCAGACATCCGTCATTCCTAAAATTCATTCTTTGATTTTTTTTAAATTTAAATCTTTATTGGTTCATTATGAATACACATCATCATCACATTCAACATTGAGAGTTTGTACCAGAATATGACATGACTTGATTTTCCTTTTTCCCCTTCCCCTACCTACCCTGAACCCCCATACCCCTTATATACATAAGTTTTGTTTCCTTTTTTAATTATTACTATCACATTCTTTTTCCCCTCATTTTTTACCCTTATACCCTCTTTCCTTTTAAATAGTTTCTATTTCACAGTATCATCTATATATACTAGAACTCATTTACATCTTCATTTTCTCATAACAGAGAAAAGATACAATATTTACACATCTGTGACCTATTTACTTCACTTATGATGTCTTGAAGATATATCCATTTAAGAATGAATGACTCAATCTTATTATTTTTTAACAGCAGAATAATACTCCATTCTATAAAAGAACCACATCTTCTTTATCCAGTCTCCTGTTGATGGACATTTTGGTTGTTTCCAAGATTAAGCAATCACAAAATGAGCTGCTATAAACATAGGTGCACATATGTCATTGTGAAAGATCTCTATTCTGAAAACTACAGCACTCTGAAAAAGGTGATAGAAGAAGATATCAAAAAATGGAAAGACATAATTTTCTCCTTGGTAGGAAGAACCAATATCATCAAAATGGCTATACTCCCACAACTACTATATAAATTCAACACAATCCCGATTGAAATCCCAACAGCATATTTCACAGATCTAAAGAAAATAATCCAAACATTCATCTGGAACCATAAAGGATCTAAAATAGTGAAAGCAGTTCTAAGCAACAAGGACATGGTGGGGGGTATTGTGATCCCCAGCTTGAAACTATACTATAAAGCCACTGTGATAAAAAAACTGCAGTACTGACAAAGTAACAGACGTGAGGATCAGTGGAGTAGATTAGAAGATCCAGAAACAACTCCTGAGTCACCTCATCTTTGACAAAGGAGCCAAAAATCCTTAGTGGGGGAAAGATAGCCTCTTTAACAAATGGTGCTGGAAAACTGGCTTTAACTTGCCAAAGACTAAAGTTAAACCTATCTCTTTCACCATGTACCAGGTTAAAATCAAAGTGGATAAGAGACCTAAATATTAAAACAGACACACAAAACCTGCTGCAAAACAGGTTAGGTCAGACTCTTGAAGACACTGGCTTAGGGAAAGACTTCCTGAACAAAACCTCTAAAGCATGAGAATGGCAGAAGAAATCAACAAATGGGATCTCATTCTATCTAAAAGCTTCTGCACAGCAAAGGAAACCACCAACAGAGTGAAAAGGCAACCAACAATATGGGAAAGAATCTATACCAGCTATTTCTCAGATGAAGAGCTACTATCTAGAATACATAAAGAGCTTTAAAAAATCAGACCACCCAAATTTAAAGACCCAGTTCGAAATGGGCATCTGAAATGAATAGATAGTTTTCCAAGGAAGAAGTAAGAGCAGCTAAGAAGTATATGAAGAAATGCTCAACATCACTGGTCATTTGAGAGATTCAGATGAGAACAACACAGATTTCATCTCACTCCACAAAGAATGGCTGGTATTTCAGAATTAACCAGCAACAAATGTTGGCAAGGCTGTGGAGAAAAAGGAACCCTTTTCTACTATTGGTGGGAGTGTAGACTCATACAACCTCTGTGGAGATCAGTGTGGAGATTCTTCAAAAAGCTAGGATTGGAGGCCTCATTTGACCTGGGCATTTCTCTGCTAGGTATATACACCAAAGAATGAAATGATTCATTCTTCAGTTTTAGAGAACATGAACTCATGTTTCAAGAAGGGAACTAGGCTTTGCCCCCTTGTATCACAAGGATGGCTCAACATGTGCAAAAAAATAAATGTAACATCTCACAAAAAAAAGAAGCAATAAAAAAATTCACATAATCATTTCAATTGACACATGAAATAGCTTTGATAAATTCCAATATCTGGGCTGGGGATTTAGCTCAGTGGTTCCAGCGCCTGTCTTGCAAGTGCAAGAACCAGGGTTCAATCCCGGTATCCACATACAATACTGGGCATGGAGACTCACGCCCAGCAGCAGTCAGTACCACATAGCACAGTGCCGGGTGTGGTGTCTCACGCCTGTAATCCCAGCACTCGGGAGGCAGAGGCAGGAGGATTGCTGTGATGTGAGTTTGAGGATGAGTTCAGGGCCAGCCTGAACTACAAAGCAAGACCCTGTCTCAAAAAAATAAATAGATAAATAAATAAATTTTTAAAAAGTTCTAGCATCTTAGGGGCCAAGGATGTAGCTCAGAGGTGCTGCCCCTGCCTGGCAAATGTAAATTCCTGAGTTTGATCCTCAGTACCAGGGGGTGAAAATCTGATCTCTGTTCCTAGCCTTTGATAAAATCCATTATCTACTCGTGATTAAAAAAACCATGGAAGAAAATAAGTATAGAAGGACTTTTAATCTCAATCTGTTAACATCCATTTATATCAACTACCATCATTATATTAAATGGAGGGAAATTGAAATCTTTTCCACTAAAATCAGGAAAAGGCAGGTATAGTGGCACATGCCTATAATCCCAACACTCAGGAGACTGAAGTAGGAGCACCTCTACAAGTTTGAGAATAGCCTAGGCTACATAGTGAGTTAAAAATAGTCTAGACCACATAGTGAGACCGTATCTAAAAAAAAAAAAAGAAGAATAGGACAAAGATGTGCACTATTAGCACCCTGTTCAGTATAGTGCTTGAATCATTAGCCAGAGCCATCAGAAAACAGAAAAAAAAATGATATGTATAAGAAAGGAAGAAGTCATATCATCATTATATGCAGATGACATGACCTTTTTCATAGAACATCCAAAAATTCCACCAGAATACTCCCAGAATTGATAACCAAATACAGCATTAAGAAAAGGATATAAAATCAACATACAAAAAACAGCAGTATTCCTGTATAATATTGAGCTCTCTGAAAAAGAAATTAAGGAGACAATATGTTCACAACACTATCAAGAAATATTATAGTATACTTAGGAATTAACCTAACCATGGAAATGAAGAAACTCTGGAATGAAAAAAGAGATCAAAGAGAACATCAGAAATTGGGAAATCTCTTTTTCCTGGGTAAGCAAAAATAATATCGTTAAAATGTCCATAGTGAAACTGGACATTCACATTCAGTTTTGAAAAAACTGAATACATATTAACAAAATCTCAGTCAAATTACCAAAAGCTTACAGAACTAGAGGAATTAGACTTGAATCAGGCCTAATACATGGGATATAAAAAAACTCAGGTTTCTCCCTGTATTCTCTACATCCTTGAATTCCTTACAGGGTTTTTTTTTTTTTTTTCCTATGGAGGAGATGGGTCATTGTGATGATGATATTAATAACACTAATAAGTAATCTTTAATAATCTTTAATAAGACCTTATTTGTGAGTTCTGATATATAACTTCAAAAGTATTTTTGCATTTGTGTTGATAACCAAATGGTTTTACATTATATTTGTACTTTAATATGATGGTTGGCATGTCTCATTAATTTAGGACACCCTGTACTAATATTACATGTGCTTTATTTGGAAGAATGGGGAATAAGGAATTTTTGTTTAGAGGATACAGAGTTTCAGTTTAGCAAGATTTAAAGTTCTGGAGATTGGTTGAACAAAAATATGAATATATTTACCTCTGCTGAATCATATACTTTGAAATGACTAAGATGATAAATTTTATGTTACTTATTTTTTTCATTATTTGAATCTTTATTGGTACATTATATATATACATCATGATCAAACTCAACATTAAGAATTTGTACCAGTATATGACATGACTTAATTCTCATAATTGCTCTAAAATATTATTATACAAATAATACCTAATAATTATGGAAAAAATCAGAAAATAGAAAAGGAAAGGAAAATAAAAATTACTCACAGTCCCATGAGCCATATATGTTTTCATACTGACATTTTCAAACAGAGCTTATGCAAATTTTAATTGTGGTTTTAAGTTCTATGATTTTTTTTCTTTTTTTAAGGTTCTGGAGATTGAATTTAATGTTCTGGCTATGTAGGTTCATATGCCTGTCTCCACTTGCTCACTGCTAACCAAATCAAAGGAGGTCATACATTTGAGGAAAAGATAAAAAGAATTGACTCGTATTCAAAGCCTATTAAATGGACAGGCCCATTTGCCTCCAATCACTGTCTCACCCTGTAGAGGTATGATGGAGACTTTTACAACCAGGAACAGTGTGGGAGGTAATAGAGTGGAACAATGGATATCCTCAGGCCAGTTCCATCCCTTCCTGGACCAGGGAATGAGAAAGGAATGAAATTTCACTTGACCTCCTGGTGTCAGGATTTTTGCATTCTTTCCATTCCTCTGGGCAGTGTACAGATAGGGAAGCCATTTACGCTTTAGGCTTGTGGAAGAAAAGGCCCAGTACTTCAGAAGAAGACCTGAGAATATTACAAGAACCAATAGGACTCTACAGCCTCAGAGTTGCAAAAGCAAAAGACTGTGCTTTGAGAAGAGAGCCTCAAAGCACCATGCTCCAGAACGGCAGTGGCCTAGGGAAGTTATTCATTGGCACTTGACATCTACAGCCAAGAGAGAAGGAAGCCTGGCTACTGCTCCAGCTGGCAGCAGACCTTGGCATCATCCACGTGGTACTGGTTTTAGGTGAATGCAGAATGCAAGAATCATGGAGTCAGAAAGACTTCCACCCAGATTTCAGAAGGCTGGGAGGCCAGGCCCGTGCCCCTGAGAGAGCAATGTGTGAAGCCGTGTGAAGCCAAAGGCTCAGTGGAGACTCCAGAAGTGTGGAGATGCCAGCAATGTGGACTGTCGGAGAAGAACTGTGAAGGAGCACAGCTGGCCTCGGAGAGAAGCCATGGGAGCTACAGCCACTGACAGTGTGGTAGGGATGAAAAAACCGAAGCCTCTCAGAGTTCACAGTTTGCCACAAATTTCCAGGAATGCTGGAAGTGGAATTGTGGGATTTAATGTTTGGCCTGTTGGATTTTGGACTTGCTTTGTTCCTATTCCTTGTTATCCCCTAGTTTGTAACTTTTGGAATGGAAATTATCAGGCCTGTCCTAAATCAACAGAAAGAACAGGTTGTTTTTAGCAGGTATCTGCAACTTCCCAGTAGATGGAACATACAAATGTGAGACAGACTCACAAATGTGGTAGACTCCCAAATGGAGTTTACAGCCATCTGCTGAGAAATTCTGAGCAGATGGTACCTAAGTCATGAATATTCCACCTCAGACTCTCCAATACCTATATAAACCTAATTCCTTTCCCAATCAGTTGCTAATATCTCTTTCCTCCTGTGTTAGCTCATCTGCTTACAGATGTTAACTCATCTGCTCATCTGTTAGCTCAAACCTCTCCCAGCTAGCTGCCAGAACCTCTTGATTTTAGTCTTTGTTCACTGGAATAAACTTTTCTTTTTCTTACATTGTAGAGCCTGTCCTTTTTGACAAGTGGATTCTTTTTTTTTTTTTAGGTTTTTGGAGACAGGGTCTCGCTTTGTGGTTCAGGCTGGCCCTGAGCTGAGCCTCAAACTCACATCACAGCAATCCTCCTGCCTCTGCCTCCCGAGTGCTGGGATTACAGGCGTGAGCCACCACGCCCGGCACTGTGGTATGTGGTACTGATTGCTGCGGGGGTGGGTCTCCACACCCAGTATTGTTATGTGGTTACCGGGGAATCGAACCCGGGTCCTTGCGCTTGCAAGACAGGCGCCGGAACCACTGAGCTAACTCCCCAGCCCCTTGACAAGTGGATTCTTTATAACAGGAATGTCTATCTTATGTCATTGAGCGTTGTAAGTAACTTTCTTTTCATTTGTACAGGGGCTTGCAGCTAAATGGATACTTTAAATCTAGGAAAATACTTTGGACTTGGGACTTTTTAGCAATGCTGAAATTGTTGGAACTTTGGCAACTCCTGTAGATGAATTAAATGCCTTTTACAAAAAGGGACATGCATGATTCATTGGGGGCCCAGAGGTGAAATGTTGGGACTTGGGTCTAGATATTCCCCAATGCCTCATCTTGTCATAGTTTGTACACTTTCAGAGGTGGCTAGATGATTCATGGCAATGCTAAGATCAAGGGTACAAGGATTAAATGCATAAGTGTCACATTTTTAAGTAGCCTGGATAAGATATAAAGAATAGAATTAGTGTTGTCACCACTTCCTTGTTTTGCTGCCTTCTTCCTGCCATGAAATCCTTCTCTGCGATGCCTGCCTGCCATCTACCCAGCCAGTATGGACTGACCGCTCTACAAACTGCGAGCCAAATTAACCTTTCCTTGTTTAAATTTGGGTGTCAGGTATTTTGTCTCACCAACAACAGAAAAGTAACTAAGACACTGCCCGTTTGTAGTTTGTGTGTCCCCAGAAGATTAAAGATGCCAACATCTCTCAGTGGCTCCTTTTATGTATAGCCATATTAACAGAGGCTTTGGGAATGTCGTGAATTTGTGAATCTTACAGTACCTGGCAATTCTGGCACGTATCTATCCACTGGGATGAGGTAAGCAGGCCTCCGGGCAAGGTTAACTATTAAATTGTTGGGATGAAAGGTCAAGAGACTAGCCTTTAATTGCAACATCAGAGGAGGACACAGCACATTCCTGCTTGCCATCCACCTTCTCTGAGGAAAAGAGTAAAGAAGAAACAGCACAGTCTCAGAAAAGTCTTCATTCCAGAAGTGCCTTGGGAGTCATGGTGGACAAGTTCTGCAAGTCTACATTTTGGGTGAGAAATTATATTTTAACTTCTTCTGAAAGAGAGTAAATTATAGATTAATGAGAGCCACCATGAAGAATAAGTTGGTCTAAATCTTAGGTTTTTTTTAGAAAAGACAATTTATGGTATCTTCAGAGGATATACCCTCTAGGAAAGATAATATAATTTATTCTTTAATATACCCTTGCTGTGTCCTAGGGTACACAGCAATTTGTGTTCCTTTTTGGACTAGCTAGTTGCAATATTGCCTTCTCTATAGTGAAATAGAGACAAAAAGAATTCCAGTTTATTCAATATTAAGAGTAAGAACTGTTGTTGGACATTTTGTGGCACAGGACAAAGAGGAGAAGTTCTATGATTGAGTCTTAGTGAGCTATATCGACACTGAAATAATAATAATATATTTTAGAGGAACTTGTAATCAGTCATACACATCAAAAGTTGAGATAGGCAGCATTATGAGCAGTGAGATAGATTTTGAACCATGAGAACGGGGCACTACTGGATTAGAGAGGGAGAGGAAGAAACAGCACTGAAAGGGAGGTCAGGTCTTTAAACACTAAGCAAGACTCAGGGAGCCATGGACAGCGGAGAATTTCAAGACCTGGCAATCGACAGCACCAGTTCTTTTAGTGGAACAGAGAATGAGAAAAGACTTCAGATTTAGTAATTTTGAGAGTGGCCATCTGCGAATTCCTGTAAGATCAACATCAGAATCACCTAGAGTTATTAACATAGTTTACATATCTTAGCTCAATCTTCTAAAGCCTAAAGTTGCGTAACTTTAGCCCTGAGAGGAGTCGGAATGAGACAGCAGAACACAGGAATTGTCCTTCACCTCAGGAAGAACCTGGCCCTCTGGGCGGGACATTGATACCACTGAAACAGGGGCCCTAAAAGGCCTCACTTCCTTGATAGACCATCTGGAGAATTCTCTCCATAATTATATGATAAATCATCTTGTCAAGGAACCTCAACTTTGTTTAAAAAAAAAAAGATTGTTTCAATAGTCAACAACAAAAAAATTAAATATCCTAATAGGAAGAAAAAAATTAAGCTTACTTGACTCAGAACTGAGAACTTTTACTTCCCTGCCTGCCTTGAAATACATTTTCATTTATGAGAGCTTCAAAGACTGCTGGGAGCAAACGTTCTACCCAGCAATGCCCAGCATGCCATTCTTGCTCCTGTGCCAAAAACAGTCAGGCTCCTTGGCTTTGATATAAGCCTTCCAGGCCACCGTGGGTAATAATAGTTTAAATAGTAAATAATAGCGGTAAATGTCATAGTATGACTAATCTTTTTGGCTGTCTGGGACCAACATGTTTGAACATCTTCCAGTGAGTTCAGTTAATAAAAGAAACTAAATAAGAACAAGCTGTTATATTCAGGGATGTAACCTTCCCTTTGGATTGAGGAACCATCCTTTTTATTCTTTCAGCTGTGCAAATATAGTGAATTTTACTCAGAACACTTGCTATGGAAGTTCACTTAAAATCTCAGGAATGCAGCTTATTAGAAGTTGGATTGGCCAGAAAAGTCATTAAACATCATTAAATGGTTAATTTTTATTAAGGAGGATGGACAGGAAGATATGGATAGTTAAAAGGCAAAATTGGATATGGATATGGGATTGAATTTAAATTGTTGGAACCAGGTTGAGTGTTTGGGGGCATGGCTTTGTTTTTAGAAAATGCATGTATCCAACAATTCTCTTTTGTTCCGCCCAGAATTCCTCACTGCTGGACAGGCAAGATGCAGACCTGACACTTTGTTTTGAGCAAACTGTTCTGGTGTGGATTCCTCTGGGCTTTCTTTGGCTCCTGGCCCCTTGGCAGCTTATCCATGTATATAGATCCAGGACCAAGAAATCTTCTATCACTAAGTTTTACCTTGCTAAACAGGTAAGCAACCTGGTGTTTTCAAACGAATTTCTTGGTGCACAGTAGGGACATTTTCTTGGTGGTTAGTATCTTTTGTGTCTCTAGCCAGCTTTCCCTTGTGCTTCTGTGTCAGGTAAAGTCATATTCTAGTCCTGCTCTATGGCTCACTGGCCTTTACTGTATTCCTTGGTCAAAGTAGCTTTAATTCTTTGCATAAATATGATGACCTTTATTTCCAAAGACCCCCACCCTTTCCCAGTACTGAGGATCAAACCTAGGACCTTGAACATGGTGAGCAAGCTCTGTAATATTGAGCTTCATCTCCTTCCCCTAATCCTGTGGATATTTGGTTCTCTAAACACTAATGATGGGTAATAAATCAATAAAATTATTACCTTTTGTATCTGAGAAGTGAATGTCTAAATACTTGTCTTTAAACTGGTCTAATAAATCAGGAGACTAATTCAAGAAGCACCTATCCCAGATGAAAATGAATTATATAATGTGTCTTTTTGAACATACAAGCAATCCAGCCTTCATTCATCTCTCAAAAGTTGGACCTAAAGTAGAGTTCCCAGAGTATTCTATGAGTTAAGATGATTACATATGGTGTAGAGATGAAGATCTAGTGTGCATAGTGTTTAAGTATAGAAATAATGGAAAGGATGGGCTATGGGAGAAAGAAGAGGAGAAACAAGGGGAGAGTTCTCAGTCAGCTTCACTAATTAACTCAGGAAGGGGACTTGTGTGATGTAAGACCTTCCAAGGTTCTTGATTACCTCATAAAATCTCCCAGCTGGTTCTTTCATTCAGTTTTTTTTTTTTGTTTGTTTGTTTGTTTGTTTGTTTGTTTTTAGTATCTGTCCTAATCTTTAAGTAGGTTTTTTGAAAAGCAAATTAGATTCTCCCATTATATGAGAATACACACCTGTAATCTCCAGGACCTAGGAACCAAAGGAAAGGAAGGGTACAACCACAGAAGATGGAATCTGTGTGAACACCCTGAGTGAGAGAGGGTTGGTAGTGGGTTTTGCCAGATTTGGGGGAGGAAAGAACAGCCTCTGAGGCAGAATCACCATCTTCCTGGTTGGCCTGTGTGCCTAACTTAGGACCCATAGTGTACTGAGACTCATACTGAATTTAACATTTGTTGGATGTTAGTTGATAAATGAACGCTAGGAGTAGGGGAAGAGTCGTGAGTGTGTTAGACTCTAAACTTTCTGAACACGGAACACCATGCTTCAGTTGGACATGAGTGACAGCTTGTGGTTACAGTCAGTCAAGATAGGGGTGCCTCTATTTTTTCTGGAGCGTCTAAGAGGCTGGATAATGAACAAACCAGAATCTCATCCTAATAAAATTTATCAGTTAATCTGTAAACTATTTTACTGATATATGATTATATATTATGCACTTCCTCCATTTAAAGTAATTTGATTTTTATTCATAGACAGATACAACCATCATCATGTTCAATTTTAGGACATTTTTCAGTCCATCAGAAAGAAATACTCTAGCTCTTGATTCCCTCTACCTTTAAGCTACCACTTTCTCTCTTTAGAGATTTCCCTGTTCTAGAGCTTTCACATGAATGGAATCATGCCCTATATGGCTTTTTATCGTCACATCTGGAGTGAAGGTTGATTTTATCTATCTGGGGTTAGTAAACATTATACCAATAAAGAATGAGAGATACAAGTTTATAAGGAGAAACAAAATCAATTTATTGCAAAGAGGAGAGAAAGGGAGAGGTAAATAGCTACTTTGTTGGAGTAAGGTAAAGAGCTCAGAGCTGGTATTGAAGATCTTTGTTTTTAGCCCATTTTATTCTCTAGCAAGAAAGATCTCTTTGAGAGTTGTTATAAATTGATGACTGCTTTAGGGTCTGAGACACTGGATTTCACACTTTCTATTGCCTACTTGCAAATTCCTAGATAAATATCTTTCATTTTGGCAGGTGCTATCTCTGAAATTTATCACCAAGCCTTACGGTCAAGACTGAGTTAGCCATTAATAACAGGATCCATGTACATCTGAGTGCATTAGCATGGTGTAGGAATGATTTTTAAATATATGTTTCTATGTAAGTGTGTGTGTGTCCAGGTGTGAGCATATATTTTATATAATGTCGCTCTCCCCCAGGTTCTCTCCTTTGTTCTCAGGAAAGGTGGAGAGGAACAGCGGGGGCTCTGGCTGGGAAGTGAGCCAGACCACTTCTCAGTCCTCCCTGCTTCTTTTCATCGCTTTCTCCAGCAGGGATTTAACTCTTTGTTTTCCAGAAACCTCACTTAGACCCTTACTTTGCCCTGCCTGTCCCCCAACTTTCCCTACAATATGACTGACTTCTTAAATTTAGCATCTTGTTCTCAAGGTTCATCCTTTTAGAGCATGTATCCATTCTCCATTCTTCTTCTATGTTTAATTTTTTATTAGGGCATATTAACTTTATAACATATTTGGTTTTGCTGTAGTATTTTCATACATGCATACAACGTGTTTGATCATGTTTATCCATACCTCATTTCTTTTGGCTGAATATTATTCTACTATGTGGATATATCACCTACTGTTAAACTTATAGGCACAAGTCTCTATATAGAAAAGTAAAAGAAATATATTAACTTTTTTTTTGTAGTTAATTGACCCAACTCACTACTCCAGGAAGCTCATTTATAATTTAGATTTTAATTTTTTGTTCTCCTCTCTGAAGGTAACAGATATAGATTAGTTTCTTCTTGAAATTGTCAAAATGATTAGTCTCTCCTCTGAGTAATCAGAGTATAATTCCTCATAAAGTAAAACTTTACAATCAGCAGACTCTTCTTTAGTTCAGTCCTCAACTCCATTTTATTTCTTAGCTTTGTCTTCTGCCTGGCTTTGGACTTTTTCCTTTTTGATGGGCCTGAATTGGTATTGTTGTTGTTATCTGCTCATTAGGATGATGCTTATCACAGGAAGACTTAGTTAACTTGCTTGACCCACTGATAAGTAACTCCTAGGTCTTAGTGAGGGACCTAGACACTGAAGGTAATTGAATGAATTGAACTGAAAAATGAATAACTTTGATTGTGAAAGTGCTGATTTCAGAGTGAAATTGTCAGCAAAAACAGACTCAATGTTGAGCCAATGAGACCTTGGAACCATACTTAAATATTTGCAGAAATACAACATAGAATTGTCTAATTTGTTTTGAAAAGGTTCAGGAAGTAAGAGCAAGATACATAGTGGAAGTTGTTCCAAGGAAGTTAATTTATACTAAATATATGGAAGAATTTTCTAACAATAAATCCTTGAAAATATTAAAGCTGGTATTAAACACTTTCTACTAGGGAATAAAGTGCAAGTAGATACCCTTTATAATGGGTAGAAGAGTTAACTTGTCATTCATAAAGTGTCTTGTCAGTCCCAAAGCACTAGGAAAGGGGGAACCTTGTAGGGGTGAAGAGGCATTAAATATGGCCAAATAATTATCTCTTCTTTTAAAAATAACAATGATTGGGCCAGGGAGTTAGCTCAGTGGTTCCCGTGCCTGTCTTGCAAGCGCAGGGGCCCGGATTCGATTCCCCAGTAACCACAAACAATATTGGACGTGGAGACTCACGCCCAGTGCCGGGTGTGGTGGTTCACACCTGTAATCCCAGCACTTGGGAGGCAGAGGCAGGAGGATTGCTGTGATGTTGAGTTGGAGGATGAGCTCAGGGCCAGCCTGAACTAAAAGCGAGACCCTGTCTCAAAAACAAGACAAAACAAAAAAACAAACCCAATGACTTATATTTCTTTAGAAAGTTATATGTAGGCCAAGCATGGTGGCACAGGCCTTCTATAATCCCAGCACTTGGGAATTTGTGGCAGGAGGATTACCATGAGTTCAAAGCCAGCGGGCTTCATAGTGAATTCAAGTCCAACATGAGCTACATGGTGAGACCTGGTTTCAAAAAAAAAGCTGTGTTTAATAAACTCCTTGTCTGATTGAAAGTTTTTCAATAAGTCAGAGATCAAGGTCAAAGAGAATTAAAGACTCGGTAAATTATTAAACAGTCAAAGTATTTTCTGTTCTTAATGTTTAAAAGTGTGCATATGTTTCTGATGATCAATATGACTGTGGGAGAACATGTGGAGGTTCCAGGAAACAGGTAGAAAATTAAATCCATCAATACCTGTGTCATTCTGATAAAGCCCTATTAACATTTTGCTATGTTTCTTTCCATTCTTTTTTTAGAAAAGAGAGAGACAACAAAATACAAATCAAAAGCAAACATCTTTTTCATTCCACCACTTGTTCATTCCTTTTTGTATAGGCTTTCATCTTAATTGTTGATGGTTATCTCTACACTTGCAAATATTGTATTTATACCTATATGTTTTCATCTATTAAGTTCAAAAAAGATCTATCTCTGCTCTGAGAAAGGTAAAGGATTTAGCTCATTGACAAGGAATTCCATTTCCTTTTCCTCTCCTTTTTTAACAATCTTTTTATGTTGAATAATTTTTGAGTTCTTCTATTCTTTTGTTACCCTTATATCTAAAGATACTGTACCATTTACTTTAAATTCTACATTTTAAGGTCCCTTTGGGTAACAAGAAAATAAAGTCCTCAAGTTTCTTGTATATCTTCTGTAGGAAAACGTTGCCAAACAAATTCTTCAGAGTTGCAATAAAGTTCCAAACTACACATCCTAAAAATGTTCACCTGCATTTGGAATGCTACCTTTGAAAAGAAATTATTTTTATTTTACTTTTTAGCTCTGGAGGATGTTGCTACTTTTCTCTCCAGCCTTCTGTGCTACTAAGTTAGAATTTTCATTCCTGTTATTTTTGCTGGACACATAAGTACTTTATTTTTTCTATTTTTGTTTTTCTGAATCTTCCTTCATAGTTCTTTTTCTATTCAATGGGTCACACAGCCTAGAAACTCATCTTTTTCTCTTTTCTGAGAAATTTTCATATATTGCTCCTTTCACTTCTCTAACTTTGAAGTTCTGTATCTCCAAAACTTCTTTGAGATCAGTGAATCCTCTGGAGTGATCATTCTCTCCATTTTGTCTTTCCTTCCTATTTTTTTCTCTTTCCCTTGTGTTCTGCAACATTTCACCAATGTGTTCTGCAAGTTGTCCTAAGGAACCTTTATTTTCACCATCATGAATATATAAGAATTTGTAATTTATTAATTCTTAATTTTATAGCATTATAAGCAAAAGCCACCTATTTATGTTTGCAAATCTGTTTTAGAACATTACTTTTAAAATAATTTAAAATTCTCTTCTGCTCAATAATTTGTTTCATCTTAGAATCAATTTCTCTGTTTAATTCTTAGCTGTCTTCTTATTAGTATTGGTTTTTCTTAACTTCCTTGCAACTTCTGGTTCTGTTTGCATTTGTAAATAAATAAAAGAGTTAATTAACATAGGTGGCCAGACACTAGGTCCCTTACCATTGTGTAAGTTGGCTTCCCTAGAGGGCCTTTCATTTATACAATGCCTGACTGTGTTGTCAGACCTGGATAACTATCCCCGTAAGAGGAGAAGCCTGGGCTGTACCTCTCTAGCACTTTGGGGCACCAATATTCACAGTATAAAAGTAATTGTCTTCAGGAACTCTCTTTGGAGAGAACTTCTCTTGCTTTAGTCTGAACTGGGGAGGAGGTAGTAAATTTTTCAGTTGACAATGGATTTGAGATGATATCCTGGGGATGTGGGAGAGAAAAATATAACTGGCATATCTGTGCAGTTCTGATCACAGAACTTCAGTTGAGCCTCTGATTTCTGACCTGTTTCCTGTCTTTACTCTCTGCTATAGTCTGGAACTATATGTCCCCCAAAGGTCTGTATGTTAAAATTTTTCCTTCTAGTATGGTATGTGGTGCTACTGGGAGGCGATGGACCCTGTAAGAGGGCCTAATGTGAGGAAGTTAGACTACTGGGGTGAGCCCTTGTAGGAAAGAGTGTGGCCCTGGCCCTCCCTCTTTCTTACCTCCTCACCTCCTGACTGCCCTGAAGTGAATGAGGCTCCTCTGTCACATCTTTTCTCTATGACATGCTGTGCTGCCACAGACTCAAAGCAATAGCACCAAAGACCATGGACTAACACCACAGTCTAAATAAACCTTTCTTCCTAATAAGTTACTTATCTCTGTAGGTTTAAACATTAAAAAGTTTATTATTGTATATAACAAAAAGTTCAAAGATCTTCAGCTCCAGAATTTGTTAGTTCAGCAGCTCAACAAATAGGTTTATATTTTGAGACAAGGTTTCACTATATAGTTCAGTCTGGCCTTGAGCTCACTACATAGCCCAGGCTGGCCAAAAACTCAGCAATTCTCATAGAAATTCTTGTGCCTCAAGCTCTTGAGAGCTGAGATTACAGGTATGTGCTATCATACCCAGTTTATTTTCATCTTTATTTCCAATAATCTCAGCATACCAAGCCACATTCCAAGCTAGTGCATGATCACAAGATAACTATAATTGCTCCAAGCATCACAGACTCAAATTCATGGTCAAGGTGGCCCTTGTATCACTTTTTAAAGAACAACTTTACTGTGATTATAATTTATATACTATAGTTGACCATGAACACTAATTCTAGAATATTTTTTATTATTGCAAAAGAAACTGTGTAGCCATTAAGCAGTAACTCTCCATTTCCTTTTCTTTCCCCAACTCCCTCACTACCACCAATCTTTGGCAAACACTAATCTACTCTCTGTCTCTATAATTAGCCTATGTAGGACATTTAATATGTGAAGAATTATACAGTATGTGGTCGTTAGTATCTGACATTGCATTTAGCATAATGTTTTCATGATTTATGTACCTTGATTCCTTATGTATATTCATTCCTTTTTGTACTGGATCAAACGTATGACCTTGTGCTTGCAAGACAGGAGGCAGTGCTACTAAACTAAATCCCCAGCCCTTCATTTCTTTTCTTTTCCTTTTTTTTTTTTTTTTGAATTTTATTATTAATAACATACATTGTGTTTTACATCATTAACACTATCTGGTTCAAGAACTGTTTCAACATCTAGAAGGGAAACTTTGTACCTGTAAAGCAGTTACTGCCCACCCCCTCCTATCCTAGCACCTGTAGTTGCAAGTTTGCTTTTATTCTCTATCTACCTAGTTTTAATATTTTAAATATAAATATAATCATATATTTACATGACCTATAATAAGTGGTCCTTGGTTCCTTTCACTTAGCATAATGTTTTTTAAGGTTTATCCATGGCTTACCTTGTTTTGAGAAATCTCTATTCAAATCTTTTGCTCATTTTTTTAAAAAAAAATGGATTGTGTCTTTTTATCAGTGAGTTATAACAGTTCTTTTTATATTCGAGATCTATGTATAAATTTGAACAGTGAGAAAAATCTTTCCCAGAAACCCTCACAAGGTACCCCCTACTTATGCTTGTCCAAAATTGTGTCAAATGCTCATGACTAACGCAGTCACAGGCCAAGAGAATGGGGCCATCATGGTTAGCATTGATTCACCTCTTGGTGCTGAACAAGGATTCAATTTCTCAATCATGTGGCTCAGCTAAGTAAAGTGGAAAGTTTTATAGGAAGGATTCTGGCTTTTGGTAGGCAACTCTACAAGTCAGAGTTCCAACAGGAAAGAAATGGCCGAGACAAAATTAATTTGAGGAAGGTGCATTGACAAGGTTATCTGGCACTTAGTAGCTGTCGCCCGTCTCTAGTCTAAGTGTGAAGGAACATGCTGGAGAGTGAATCTGGGATGGAGAGGGAGCCCCAGCACAGCAGCAACCAGTGATGTCCAGTTCTGGTTCCCTTCTATTGCTTATTTTCTTGTGTGGTTTGGGGGCTGTGATTATCTCTGCTGTTTTAACCACTATCACTATTGATGTTTCCTTTTTGTCTTCTAAAACTGACATCATCTACTGAGCTCACTTCTTTCCATTTATTTGTCAGTGCTATTATGATTTATTGCCCATATGTTTTAACTATCATTTACACTGCGATAGAAAAATGAATATAAATGGATGCCTTGGCATTTGGAACTGGAAGATTTCATCTTTTTCTTTGCATATTTAAAAATATAATTGAACTCTATATATGCAATCATATATTCTACTTTTTTTCATTTAGGATGATACAAAAAGCATTTGCAGTGATATTAATATTACTCCAAAGCAAAATTTTGATTATTAAATAATAGTTCATCACATGAGTACAGTATACCATACTTTATTTTAACAGTGCTCTAACATTAACTCTTTCCATCAAATCCTTCTGTCATTTTGTTGGGTTATTTCGGGCTTTAGAAGTTCTTTATAATTAAAAATGAGATTCCAGTTAATATTCTTGTGTATAAACATTTGCCTACAATTTGTATATCTGCTCAGTATAGATGCTTAAAAATAAAATTATTATATTAACGCATATGGACCATTTTACGGCATAGAATATAATGGAAACTTCATAATCTAATAAGGTTTTCACCAATTTAGATTCTCATCAGATTTTGTTAAAATGCATGCCTCTGTACCCTTGTTAGCATTATATATCATACCTTCACTTTTGTTAATTCTGTTTGTAATGATGGCATTTTATTGTTTTGCTTTGCATTTGTGTGAGTACTAATGAAATTGGTATGTTATATGTGTTAAGTGTTTCTTCGGTTGTGAATTGTCAGTTCATATTACTTTCTCACTTCTGAAAAGAGAGGAGTTCATGTATGTAACTTTTTAATTAGTTAATTTTATAAGTGCAGGGTAACCTTGAACTCATTCTGTATCCCAGGATGGCCTCAAACTTGCAGTGATCCTTCAGTATTGAGATTACAGCCATACACCACCACACCCAGTTGAACTTTTTGTATTTTGAATAGATGATTCTCAGATTATTGTAAGATTTGGAAGGTACAAAATGACAGAGTAGTCACTTATTTTGGCTTTGTTTGGTGTCCTTCAATAGTAATTTCTTGGTTTTTTCCTAGAGATAATTCAGGGTTGTACAGTCATCTACAAGCCTGTTTCTCTTCTCACAAATTTTGGTGGCCCCATACTGCTCTTCCATGTCTTGGAGATCCTGTCATTGTATCACATAAATATCTACTTCTTTCTTTTAAGTGGCTACTTAAGATGCTACTACTTATGCACACCATAACTTATGTACTCTACATGATACGAACTTAGGTGGTTCCTACATGTCTGCCATCCTAAGCATGTCACAATAGCAATGCCTTGGACTAGGTAGTGTATGTCTGTGGGGTAAACTCCTAAACATGAAATTACTGAATAAAGGATGAAAGGGGTGTGTGTGTGTGTGTGTGTGTGTGTGTGTGTGTGATACTAGGGACAGAACCTAGAATCTCCAGCATGCTAAGCACACGCTCTCTGATTAAACTATCTACCAGCCCTATTATTAAACTCTGATGTTTGTTATTTTGACTAAGTGGTGTATCATTATAATTTCATATTGTACTCTCATTGTCAGTGATGTTAAGCATATTTTCTTATGTTTAAAAGTCATTTGTGGTTTTTT
The DNA here is from genome assembly GCA_004026965.1 of Petromus typicus. Classification (NCBI taxonomy): domain Eukaryota; kingdom Metazoa; phylum Chordata; class Mammalia; order Rodentia; family Petromuridae; genus Petromus; species Petromus typicus. The sequence continues at coordinate 247,132 of PVIR01000108.1, read as the reverse complement.
TCCCCTTAAATTATTTACCCATATTTCATGTCCATCTTTTGCACTGAATTGCAAAGGTTTATTTGTTTTTGCTTTTGAAGAAGTTCCTTAGAAAGTAAGGTGACCCCCCCCCTCCCTTTTTTGAGACAGGGTCTCGCTTTGTGGTCCAGGCTGGCCCTGAGCTCAGCCTCCAATTCACATCACAGCAATCCTCCTGCCTCTGCCTCCCGAGTGCTGGGATTACAGGCGTGAGACACCACGCCTGGCACTGTGGTATGTGGTACTGATTGCTGGTGGGCGTGAGTCCCCACATTCAGTATTGTATGTGGTTACCAGGAGTCGAACCCAGGTCCATGAACTTGCAAGGCAGGCGCCGGAGCCAGTAAGCTAAATCCCCCACCCAAGCTGACCCTTTTGGGTATGAATTGTAATGTGCTCCTTCAGCTGAGCACATGTGAGTCTTTGGCAAGGCTAGCTCCTTTCTGTTGGTTTGAATAGTGATCTGCTGTTTACTGTTCTACCTACTAATCCTCAAGAGTGGGTGTGTTAACTTGAGGTTGCTCTATTTTACCTTCTAAATTACTTAAAAGCCAACATATTTCCTACCTTTAAACCTATTTTTTTAACAAACCTTATAGTTTCTTTTTCTCTTTCTTAAAAAGAGAAAAATATAATGTATATTTACTTGAGTAAAAGGTACTCTTTTATGAGTGTATCTTTGACTCTACATTTTAGTGTATCAGCACCAGTCCTGTTTGTGAAAGTGTACTCATCCTCTCCTTTGGCTGTCTCTCATTAGGAAGAGCTCAATGTCTCTGTTTGAACCATTTATGATGATTGAGCTTTACAAGCTATGACTGAAAAAATATGATGAAAATTTAAATTTCAAAAAGTTTATTACAGTAAAAGATGCACTGCTATGAGTCTCCCTCAGAGTTCTTCCTCTTCCTTTGAACACACTTATCTCATCCTTCTTGCCATTTTCTGGGCCTTTCTGGACGTCTTCTTCTATAAATGTCTTTAGTTGTGCTATTTGCACTGCCTTGAGCTCCTGAATCAATCCAAAACATCTACCTTTCATGCTTGTTTTGATTTGGGGGAAAGCCAGACATCCCACAACACCAAGTGCAGTGGAGAAGGTGAAGGAACACACAGCGCGATGTCCTTTCTGAGCCTGCCTTTGCTCTGGAGGCCACTCAGCAACAACAGTCACTGATTTTTTAAAAATCACACCTCATAAAGACTCAGGAAGGAGGACTTCCCTTCCAAAATTGGCGATGTGTCTCTATGTTGTAATAATTTATATTTCAACATCCATCATACATATTGCGATAACCCCTTATATAAGAATTATTAGATGGGTATAAATAGAAATGTATGAGGGTTAGGGAGGAAGTAGCAGATATAGGACTTCATTTTGGGGTTAAAATATTTGTGCACCTCTCAGTGGGAGCAATAATTTTCCCTCCTGATGAATGGTAGGGGGTCTTTAGCAAAATGCAATGTTGATCATTGTTCAGTGAATTCATGGGACAAACATATTTTTGGGGTTGAGGATAACCTAGGATAAAAGAGTCACAATTGTTTACAGTATTACTTTCAAAGTTTATGTGGGATCAAGACTGGAGCCAATAACCAAAGAAAGGGAAGAATGCCATCCTAAGTGGATAGAAGATTCTCCTTTTAAACTTAGGATATTAACTTTATTTCTTTTTGCTTTTTAAAAATTTGTTTGTCTGTTTGTTTTTGAGACAAGGTCTCATTTTGTAGTTCAGGCTGACCCTGAACTCACTATGTAGCCCAGGCTAGCCTCGAACTCACAGCAATCCTCCTGCCTCTGTCTCCGGAGTGTTGGAATTATAGGCGTGAACCACCACTCTCAGCATCGTGGTATGTGATTATTGGGGATCCAATTCAGGACCTTGTGCTTGCAAGGCAGGTGCCAGACCACTGAGCTAAATCTCTGGCCCCCTGTTTTTTTGTTTTTGAAACAAAGTCTCACAAGCCAGCCTTGAACTCACTATGTAGCAAAGGCTGGCTTCAAAATCACAGTGATCTTTCTGTCTCAGCCTCCCCAGTGCTGGGATAACTAACAGGTGTATGCCACCATGCCTGAATCCTAGTATATTAATTGTCTCTTGCTCAGTAACAATAAAACCATTTGCCAAATTAGTCTAAAATTTAGCTTCTAAAAGAATAAACATTTTAGCTGAGTAAGATTATGTATACCTGTAATCTTAGTAGTCTGTGAGGCTGAGGCAGGAGTTTGAGCCTAGTCTGGGTCATTTATGAAGTTAGCCAAGACCTGCCTCAAAAAAAATAAAATAAAAAGAGTTGAGGATACAGCTTAATGCAAAGGCCCGAGTTCAATCCCCATAACCGCGAGTGCACACACGTACACGTGCACGCACGCGAGTGTGCACACACACACACAAATTGTCTTATGGAGCAGGAAGTTGGGAACTGCTCATCTGGGTTCTGCTTAAGGGTTTCTCATGAGGTTTGGCTTTGGTGGTCCAGATCTGAAGGTTTGCCTAAGGCTAGAAGATCTGCGCATAAGATGACTTCTTCACAAGAGTATTGTTAGAAAGCCTTCGTTCCTCACTGGCTATTGGCAAGAGATCTTACTTCCTTAGCAAGTAGAGTAATTTCCCCAGAGAGAGTGATGTCAGAGAGAAAAGGAGAAAGAAGCCATGTTGACCTAAGTTTGAGTGGACACTGTCATTCTCACCACTGTCTATCCATTAGAATGAACTCTCCAAATTCAGCCCTTACTCAAAGTGAGGAGAACTAAGCTCGACATGGTGAGTGGTGAAACAAAAACAGATTATGGGGTGTATTACAGCCATCACACTCACATTTTTAAAAATATGTATTGTGGCCTACTTTGAACATTTTCAGTTTTCAAATTTTGAACATTTTTCCATACTGTGAACTTTATTCCATTGAATTACAGTCATGCTTCAGCATTTGACTGCTATGAAATTCATCAAATTTGGTACTCTTCTCATTTAGAAGAGAAAATTTCATCCGAGTACTTGTCATTTGTTTGGTATGCCATGTAAAAATCAGTACTTGTGTTGGTGTTGAAGAGCTTGTGACTTGCTACTCTTTCCAGAAAAAAACAATACAGTTATTTGTCATCTGGGCACTTATTACGCCTCTTGGAACTGATTAATGATGTGTACCAAGATGCCACCAGGTAGGTATCTGTTCACTTCAAGAATATTTATTAAGTGCATTATCTGAATTACCATATCCAATTTTTCCCATCCATTACTGAAAACCATTCTGCTCTAAGAACTGTATAAAGCATGACAGGATCCTAACAGTACCATCTTCTCCGCAGGTGCTTGTTGGGTTTCTTCTTATCCTGGCAGCCATAGATCTGGCCCTTGCACTCACAGAAGACTCCGGACAAGCCACAATTCCTCCTGTGAAATATACCAATCCAATCCTCTACATATGCACATGGGTAAGGCCCATCGTCACTTCTACCCTCTTTATCTCTCTACTCATAATAGAAATGTACTCTTGGAGATAACATTAAGTTCAATTTCATCTATTTTTGTCAAAGATTTGGAGTGAAACAAAACTTGGCTATAATGAGATGGAACAAATTTTGGCTTTGTATCTTCTTTTGAACACCAATTTGTACACCCTTCTCTGACTTACATATAAGGATCACTGATGGAATCAAAGTTTCTTAGAGGAAAATAATTTTAAGTGCTATAAATAGTATTTTAAATTGGTGATTAGTCAATGGACCAGAGAGTCTAGGGCTTCTGCATAAAGTTGTTATCAGAAAATTATGTCTGTTTCAGGCATAGTTTTGGGGGAAGGATGTACAGTGTTTTTAAAACAATGGAATTGACTGTTATTTTAAAATAAGAAAATGGCATGGCATTGTTTTGATTCACAAACTTCCTTGAAAAATCAGAATGTCCAACAAGCATGGACCTACATCCCCACAGGGCTGTGGCTGACTGAGACTGAATAGACACCACCCCCTCTAGACTGTGTGTTTGGCACAGCCCCTGGCCCCATTCTTCTTGCCCTGTGATCATCAGTAATGTGCACTGCTGGGCCTCTCAGGCATTTTTGTTTGCCAGAAACAAGCAAAAGAGGTCTAAACAGTGGTAATTTAGGCTCACAGAAAGATGATTATGCATATCTCTTTCCTAACCACATTAAGTGATACCATGTTAGGACTTGAACTCTACCATAATGCGAGCATTTGTACCATGAAATTGGCAAATTCTGCAAATCATGGCTTCTTTCCCCCTAGAGCACTGGCTTACTAGCACAGTACAGGTCTAGGAAATGAACATATATAAGTGAGATGATTCAAAGCAAGCTTTTAGGCTTTTAAAGTTTTAAGCCAGTCTTTAAAAAAATCAAGATAAACACAACTTACACCTAGTCATTAGAATCTGCCTCCCTTGTTGGGCATGATGGGAAGCATCTGTAATCTGAGCACTCAGAGGCTGAGGCAGGAGAGTCACCGTGGCTACATAATGAGTCCAAGCCCAGTCTGAACTACATAGAGAGAGACTGTGTGTCACAAAACCAACAACAAAAATCTGCCTCCTGGACATGGCTAGTGACTAATGGAATTTACTGAGTCTTGAAAGGTCTTCATAGCACCCAGCGTAACTCACTAAAATGGATAGTGATGATCTGCTTTCTTGGCTAACTTCCCACCCAAGTATGGTAAATAGAGACAAAGTAATGGAAGAGAGTTAGATGGTAACAGCGAGCAAGTGAGCAAGTATCGTTTGGCATTTATGCACCCTCTGCCTGGCCAGGTCAGTTGCAAAAATCTCCTCTTCGCACTTTCCTTTCTTCCCTGTTCTTTGATGTCCTTCTCCCCTGCGGTCCTTGCTTAATGATGCTGTTCTTCAGAACTCCATGTAAATTCCTTTCCAGCTCCTGGTTCTGCTGATTCAGCACAGCAGGCAGTGGTGTATACGGAAGAATTCTTGGCTCCTGTCCCTATTCTGGATCCTCTCAATATGCTGTAGCACTTTCCAGTTTCAGACTCTTATCCGGGCACTGCTACAGGTAAGGAGAAAAGGGTGGGACATGAGGATGGAGTGCTGGGCAATTTCTGTTTCCTTTTCTGTCAGGCGACTTCTAAATGAGAGTAAATGACATCAGTCATTTGTGCTCCAGGATAAAATTATGCTGGGAGAACTTGATAATAGATTCTAATCTTATATATGTAATACATAGGAAATACATATAATATGTAGGAAATGTCTATATTTACATTTGATTTACATTTGTATGTAAATATCTTTTTGAAGTATATATTTATACATTAATGAAATAGCTAACCTGGGATGCAAAATAAAGAGTATTTTTAATTTAAATAAAAGGCTTGCTTTCTCTGTGTCTTTTCTTCCCATAGGACAGCACTTCCAATCTGGCCTATTCCTGCCTATTCTTCATCTCTTATGGGTTCCAGATCCTGATCCTGATCCTTACTGCATTTTCAGAAAAAAGTGATTTATCACATGTAAGATTTTCAATATGCCCATTTCATATATGCTTTAATTGGATGATATCTTTAAAATGAAACTTTGAGATATTTAGGTCTTACAGGGATGCCATGAATCCAGAATAGGTTACACGTTGAGAATCCCTCATCTGAGCATCTGAAATCTGAAATACTGTGAATTGAAATTCAGATTACTCAGAATTGAAATGTTGCAGTATTGCAAATATGCAAAGCACTTCCAGTCCAAACATTTTAGATAAGGGATACTCAGCCTGTAATATGGAATATTTTATACCTAAGGACACAGTGTTGTACATTGAAATACTGACTTTTATGTTCCTTCATCAGTCTTTGGCATAGGCAATTAATTCATACGTCTATGCCAGAAATATCTCCTTCTCCTTCTATTAGTGCCCTTAGAGTCTCTAAATAAACATATATGGCCAACTGACTTGCATGCCATATCTAATTTCTAGGCCCACCATCACATCCAGAAAAGTGTTTCTGATTTGAGAGTCCAATAGAGTTTCTCTTTCTAATTGACTTTTACATTTTTTGTATCTTTCAGAATCCATCATCCACAGCTTCATTTCTGAGTAGCATTACCTTTAGTTGGTTTGACAGGTAGGAAATGACTGGAGCATAGTTTTCTATATTCCTACTCTACCATTTTTCTGAAAGGGAAAGAAAGCTTACTTTAAAAAAATACCTCCTATGGCCTGCGTTTCTCCTCTAGAGTAAGAAGAGAATGCTAACACTCAGAGGTTAGTTTAGTTCACCCCCTTCCTTGGCAGATTAATCTAGAGGACGAAAGGGACTTGCTCTTGACAGGCTGGAAGCTCCACAAGAGAAGAGGAGAGAGGACGTGGGACAAGAAGAGAGCTGAGGCAGGCGGTGTGGCACGAGTGTGGAGAGTCGGGGTAGAGCTGCTGGCCTGGGCCCCTGGAGGGTCTGGGTGACATCCTCGGCCTGTCCAGTTCTGTGCTCTTTGAAAGGCTGGTAAAGCCTCTCCTTCTTACTCTGTTTTAAGAACATAAAATAGAAGACATGTGATTATAAAGGAAATAAAATACGCACATTCCTCATCTAATGACTGATCTGTTTGGTATGGCTGAGCCCTGCCGTTCAGAGTACAGCCTGTCTTTTAGTGCACAGTTCTATACATCCTGTTTATACAGTCTCAGTGTCTTCTTTTGGTGCAGTATACCACTTGTTTATACAGTATTGTAGTTTTTGCCAATTATACTATATAATACTATAGTATTATACTGTAGTATTATATAGTACAATAGTATATTTTATGTTCTGTCATACATTATAGTGCTGCATGTAAGAGTTATGCAAATAAAAGTCATCAAGTTGGAATTTACTTTGACCATTTCTCCCAAATATTGTAATGTATATACTATATAATTCCTCATTTAGCCACCAGTTCATTAAACAATCCCAGTCACAAGAACTGAACTCAGTCATTAACTATGAATGTCTGTATTGAAATGTAGTTATAAAAATATTTTTAAAGCAAATTTTCTATACAGTAGTATATAATATATATTATATATATAATTTGCTATACAGTAATATATATGTACACACACGTATATATATATATACATATATATATACATATATATATATATATGGACTTTTAAATTGAAGCATTAGTTAATAAGGCCTTGTGATGAGTCTAAAATGACCATAGTTTTAAAGTAGTGATGTGCATACATTAGCTGTGAAAACATCTGTGATTTCTCCTGGTGACAAATGCACCATATTACACTCATGTTAAGAGGAAAGGTTAATTTCCAGCTGGAAGCTATTACAAGTAGAGTTTTATTTTCCATCCACCTCACGCCCGAGGTGGAGGAACCTTCATCCAGAGAGACAGTGTGAAGGCAGCCGTGGGGTCAGCTCTATTTCTCCAGGGAGAGAGGCAGCTGGGGTTTGCAGGGAAGGGAGCCGGAGTGTGCAGAGGGTGTGCTGTTGGCTCAGTTCAGCAGGGCCCTTTCCCTTTTCTTCTCAGCAGTCTCCTGACGTACTTTGTTGTCTCCACGTACTCCCTGTCCCCTCTCTCTACTCCTGTCAAGTTCAAAGGGCCAGGATGTGGGGGTAACGCGCGATGGGGAAGTCCCAATTCCTGTCCCTTCCTCCGATCTGAGAGGCAAGTTTTGATAAAACCATCAGAGACCTTCTAATGCAGCCTGTAGTGTTTCAGCCTGGGGTTGCTCTTGTTTCAGCATTGTTCTGAAAGGTTTCAAGAAACCACTGATACTTGAAGATGTCTGGGATATTGGCAAAGAATATAAAACCAAGACAGTAGTGAGCAGGTTTGAAGGCTTCATGTCAACCGAGCTGCAGAAAGCCCGGCGGGCCTTCCAGAGGAGGCAGCAGAAGTCCCAGCGCAAATCTAGAGCCGTGCCAGATGGCCTGAACAAGAACCAGAGCCGAAGCCAAGATGTCCTCGTCCTGGTAACTCTCCTATAAGAGTCTGTGCTTTTGCGGGGTTTTAGCACAGTGTCTGTGGGCTGTGTGGCTCAGGCAAAAGGCAGGTTATGGTGATTTTATTCATACATTTTTATGGTATGAATAGTTTTCAGTGTATTTTATGTTATTAGTATCACTTACAATACTACCAATAGCTTAGAGATGAATACATGGAAGGTATAGTTTAAATTTTCCATATTAAAATTTAAAAGAATACTTCAGCATTACTAGAGCATACCATTTTGCTAGAGTTAGCATTCACAGCTGATTTATTTTTTAATTCACACAAAACTATCTTTTGGGAAGAATTATGTGTCTGATATGTTCTGGGCATGGTTATAAGGAACAGCACTGACTGAGTACCTATGTTTTTTTTTGGGGTTTTTTTGAGACAAGGTCTTGCTTTGTAGTTCAGGCTGGCCCTGAACTCAGCCTCAAACTCACATCACAGCAATCCTCCTGCCTCTGCCTCCCAAGTGCTGGGATTACAGGTGTGAGCCACCACGCCCGGCACTGTGGTATGTGGTACTGGTTGCTGCTGGGCGTGAGTCTCCACACCCAGTATTGTTATATGGTTACCGGGGATCGAACCCAGGCCCTTGCACTTGCAGGACAGGTGCCAGATCCACTGAGCTATATCCCCGGCCCAAGTGCCTATCTTTTTTTTTTTTTTTTTTTTTTTTTTTTTAAGGTTTTTTGAGACAGGGTTTCACTTTGTGGTTCAGGCTGGCCCTGAGCTCAGCCTCAAACTCACATCACAGCAATCCTCCTGCCTCTGCCTCCCGAGTGCTGGGATTACAGGCGTGAGCCACCACGCCCGGCACTGTGGTATGTGGTACTGGTTGCTGCTGGGCGTGAGTCTCCAT
>PVIR01000108.1:72980-238200 GCA_004026965.1 Petromus typicus | reverse complement strand
AGTGCCTATCTTTTGAGAGCTAGAAAGTAAACAACAAGCCAAAACATATATTGAGAGTAATAAGTACGATTAAGAAAATAAAACTGTGAGTGTGGTGGCACATATCAGTAATCCTAGTCCTGTGGATGGAAAGTTAGAGCTCGGCTTAGGCCACTTAGAGATTTAGCAGGACTATGCCAAAAAATGTTCTTAAATGTCTCAAAATTTAAAAATAAATTTAAAAAGTAAAATAAAAGTGACAGAGGAGGTAGCTTAGTGTGAAGGTCGTAGGTTCCATCCTGGCTACTGCCAAAAAGAGAAGCAGAGGAGAGCGAGGAAAGTCAAGCATGAGGCATTGCTTCAGCCCATGCTTTTGAGATCAGCCTAAGCACCATCACATGCTTCCATCTCAAAACAAAGACAAGGAAAGAAGTGGATGGGAAGTGACATGTGCTTTGGGTAGTTAATAAGGAAGACTTCCAAGAAAGGTGACATTTGAACAGACAGCTAACGGAGGACATCAGGGGGACTATCAGAAAGAAAGATGCTCCGGTCAGAGGGAGCAGGAGTGGGAGACAAAGGAGGATGCCTGGCCTGCTCAGAAAATGGGGAGGAGCATCGCGAGACAGCTGAGCACGGGTGAGATGAGCTCAGGGTAGCAGATGGGGACTGAGCTGGGCAGACCTTCGTGGGCCATCGAAAAGGGCTCTAGATTTTATGTAAGTCTGATGGGGAAAGTGAGTAGCAGGATTTGAGCAGAGGCGTAAAGCTGACTTGGGCTGCTGTCTGGAGAATGAACTGTGACGGGACAAGAGTGGAAGCTGAGAGAGGCTGACAGTTGCACAGGCAAGAGAAACTGATTAAATGGCGCCTAAGTGAGAAAAATGATGAGAGGATTGAGTGGTAGAAAAATGTAGAAACTAAGGCTGAGAAGCCAAAATTTGGGGCACAAGGAGTCCAAAACACAGGAAAAGGAGACCAAGGAATGAGTTGTTATGCCCCACACTGTAGTTTCCTCGGGCTGCCATCACAAAGTACAGGTGGCCGGGGCCCTCATGGCTGTGTCCTGAAGGCATGAGAAGTACTAAAATTGACAAATACCAAGAAGGTGTAGCCTGCATGTGAAGTACCAGACAAATGCGGAATACTGCGATAAAATATCTGAGCCAAAATGCATCAAGAACAAAGCAGTAGGAGTGTACCGCGAACTAGAGGAGTTAAAACTACAGGTGCATCAGGAAGCTAGAAATCTATGAAGTTAAGCAATCAGCAGAGTCATGTTCCCTTTGAAACATGTAGAGAAAAATCTTCCCCTACCCTCTAGTCTTTGGGAGAAAACACTCAGTCTTTTCTTTTCTCTGTCTGTCTGTCTCTCTGTCTCTGTCTCTTTCTTCATTTTTTTTCAGTATTGGTGATTGAACCAGTACCAGGATCTTCACATTGAGCTGCATTCCTAATCTTTCTTAAATTTTCTGTTTTGGGACAGGATCTCACTAACTTTCTAAGTGGCTAGTTTGGCCTGAAATTTGCACTCCTCCTATCTCAGTCTCCTTGACTACTGGGAGTTTAGATGTGGGCCACCACGCCTGGCTTGTTTTTTGTTTCTCTGTGATATTTTTACCAGTGTAGTGTTCTACTCAGAAACAGATTTCAGTATCAGTAAGCAGGAGAGAGGGTAATAGCACCAAAGAGATGCAGAGAAGAATGTAGCCTGTACAGGCCTCACAGAAGTACTGGAGCTGTTCGGGGCAGCAGCAAGTCTCACACTGCACAACTCTGTTAACAATGCTGTTTTTCTTCTGTATGCAGGAAGAAGCGAAAAAGGAAAAGAAGTCTAAGAGCAAAAAAGACTTTCCCAAATCCTGGCTAACCATGAGTCTCCTCAGAACTTTCTTGCCAGTGTTTCTGAAATCATTCTTACTAAAACTAGTGTATGATGTCACTTTGTTTCTGAATCCTCAGCTGCTGAAGTGAGTACTCGAGGCTTAGGTTGTCTTTGCAGGGACCACTCTGCCACCTTCCTTCTTGTTCCTTGGATAGGCAACCAAGAGTTTTTATAAATACTCATTTGAAAAAATGCTGATTATTTTCTTCCACTGTATAGCTTTGTGTTCATGAAGAGCACAGGGCATTTTTCAAAATTAATTCCTCTTTTTCAGGCCTCCCTCCTCACTCCCCAGAGGCCACATACTTACACACACGTCAGGTCTTGTAAGAGAGAGCTGTTATGACCTGAGCCACATCTGAGCAGTGGGATACATGCCCTGAGAGAGTGACTTCTCTCCCCTAAGAGGTTCAGGCTAATCCTAACAAAACTTTGCAATATGCCACAATCCAGAATGAGCCACCAACAGCTTCTGCTGGATACATGTTCTAATTCTCAGGCTTGCATTGCCTCGAAATAATCAACTTGACCCAAACAGGTTCTTTTATGAAGAAGTGAGACTCGTCAGATCCAAAGCCCTGTGGTGCTAGCTACATGCAGCATTTCCTTCCTTACCCATTCTGACAGCTATGGATTATTTATCTGAAGCCCTTGCTGCCCACATCCACATAAAAACATGAACACTGTGAAGATTAGAGAACTTAGGTCTTCCAAATGGATTGGATCATTCTGGTCTCTCTGGCCATGTGTACGGGAGTGAGGGGCCTTGAAGGTGTAGAGTGTTACTTACTTGGTTTTACTTTGGCAGGTGGCTGATTGCCCTTGTGAGTAACAAAGACTCCTATGTGTGGACTGGATATGTCTACGCCATCCTCTTATTTGTTGTGAGTCTCCTCCAGTCTCTCTGCCTTCAGTCTTACTTTCAAATGTGTTTCCTCCTGGGAATGAGTGTACGGACCACCATCATGGCTTCTGTATATAAGAAGGTAAGTAGAATATATCTGGTCTCACCAAAGAAAATCCTTTTAGTAAACATGAGCATTTATTCTAAAATAGAGAAAAAATGTATAACAGATCCCAATGCTTAATTTTGATTAGCCACACAGACTCCTTAAATGTTTCTTTGGCAATCAAAATATGAAAAGTGTGTTTAAGGACACAGGACATGTGCATGTGAGGAGGGTAATGATGTACCCTCGGAGGAAGCTGGCAAATTGCTCAGGGTCGTCCTTCCCACCTTGAAGATGGAGACAGCTGTTCCTCCCTTCCTATCTCTCCTGACAAGGTGAAAATGTAGTGGGAAAGAACATAAAGTCATAAGAGAAGCTAGCCAAGGTTTAAATCTTGCAGGCATCAACATTTAATTCAACTTTTGATGAAAACTTTTTCAGAGATTTTATGTCTCTGTTGCAAATTATATTTTCCAAGGAAGACGAAAATGCTCTGTGGCCTAGGCTTCATCTTCCCTGAGTAAATGTTGCCTAGCAACTTCTTTTTCTAATTATTACTAGCTGCCAAATATTCTGCCTCTCTCTTTTTTTTTAAGTATATTTTCTGTGTAGTAAGTTGTACAGACTTGGGAGGTATTCTGTTTCCTTAATATGATTTTCTTTATCCTCTCTCTGATTTTTACTTATTTCTTGTGTTATGGTTGAGTCTAAGGTTGCCCTTTCACTGAGTTACATCCCAAGCCCTCTTTATTTTTTTATTTAGAGACACAGTCTCACTGAGTTGACCCTCCTTCCCCAGCCCCCTGAATAACTGGGACTTATGGCACATGTCCAGCTGATAAATTGTCCTTAAGGTTTAAGTTCTTCAGGACAAGTGTATTTTTTCCTTAAGTTCTGTACATCAGGGTGAAATGTAATTTAATCTCTAAATAAATGAAAATCCAAATATTATCATCAGTGACTCCAAGCTCAATGGAACAAGTCACACACGAGAAGATAGAACATTTGATGCCAGAACCCAGTTGCCATCTCTGACTTTTACTTCACCTAACTAGAAGATTCTGTAATAGTGACTTCCTTTGTCCACTTTTCTCTCTTTTTTTTCCTCTTTTGAAACACAAGATATTCTTTTCTTCCCTGAGTAGATACTGACTCATCGAGAGATGTGATGTCTTTAGGTCAGAAGTGTGATCAAGTCCTTTGAACCCTGTTACTCTCACATTGCAATGCTTTCTTAATTTCTTCTTGTTTGCAAGTTATACAGTTGCTGACCAGACTATCTCAATGCTATAAAGAGCACTTTTAAAATTATGATATTTAGTCTGACTATTATGATTCTTAATATATAGATTTTGCAATTATTATGATCAATGAAGACATTTGTAAAATATGGCCCATACCACTTTCACCTAAATTAATATTACTGTTAAGAGAATTTTTAAAATTACTAATTTCATATATTTAGCAATGCTTTGCTGTTTATTAAATACTTTTCATATCTATTTTAAATTCATAACACTATGAAATATTTATTTTATAGAGAAAAATAAGGCTTATATAGCTTCAATGATTTTAATCATATAGTCAAGACTTTCTTCTGGGCAAAGACTGGTGGAACTAAAACAATGACTTTTCTACATTATTGAGAAAAAAAATCTATAAAGATTACTTTGAAGGGTAACTGGATATGGCTTTTATTTTTGTTATAATTTTCCATACAAAAGAAGGGCAAGAACTGGGATGATTCCTTTTTTTTTGAGAAAGGGTCTCGCTTTGTAGTTCAGGCTGGCCCTGAGCTCAGCCTCAGACTCACATCACAGAAATCTTCCTGCCTCTGCCTCCCGAGTGCTGGGATTATAGGTGTGAGCCACCACATTGTGGTATGTGGTATTGATTGCTGCTGGGTGTGAGTCTCCACACCCAGTATTGTTTGTGGTTACCAGGGGATCAAACCCCGGCTCTTGCGCTTGCAAGACAAGGAAATAAAATTTTATGTATATGGGGGGGCGGTAGGGTAGGTAGGGCTAAGGGAAAAAATGAGAATTAAATTGTGTCTTATACTGGTACAAATCCCCATTATGGAGTGCAATCATGATGCATATATGTAATGTACCAATAAAGATTTAAAAAAAAAAAAAAGACTGGCACCAGAACCACTGAGCTAAATCCCTGGCCCTGATCCTAGTTTTTAAAGAATCTCCATACTGATTTCTACAGTGATTGCACCAGCCTACATTCCCACCATCAGCGAAGGGTTTCTTTCTCCCCACATGCAGAGCATTTGTTATTGGTAGATTTCCTGATAGCGGCCATTCTCTGTGGCCTGAAATGAAATCTCAATTTTGTTTTCATCTGTATCTCTCAGATTACCAGTGATGTTGAACATTTTCCCATGTTTCATAGCTGCTTTTACTTCATCTGAAAAATGTCTGTTCATTTCAGATGTCTATTGTTCCAACTGGGTCTTTAATTGAGGAGGTTGACTTTTTTATGTTCTTTATATATTCCCTGTAATAGTCTTATGTCTGAGGAACAGCTGGCAAAATTTTTTTTCCACATTGTAGGTTGTCTTTTTGCTCTGTTAGTGGTTCCTCTTGCTGTGAAGAAGCTTTTTAATAAGATGAGATCCCAGTTGATTCCTTCTGCTACTTCATGTGCCTACTGAATTTTTGTTAATTAAATTCTTTCCCTATGCCAGTGTCTCCAAAAATTCTACCTATTTTCCAGCAAGTTTAGTCTCTGTTTTAAAATTTAAATCTTTAATGCACTTCAATTTTAGCTTAGTATATAGTGAAAGATGTACGTCTAGTTTTAAACTTTGGCAGGTTGAAACTCAGTTTTTCCAGCATCATATATGAAAGAGGCTATCTTTCCTCCAATGCAGGTGTTTGTATCCTTTGTCAAAGATGAGGTGGCTTAGTATGTCTGGAGTTGTTTTTGCATCTTCTAATCTGTTCCATTGGTCCTTGAGTCAGTTTCTTTGCAAGTATCAGTATTTTTTTCACAGTGGCTTTGTAATATAATTTCAAGTTGGGGATTGTGATACCCCTTTCTGTGTCTCTGTTGTCAAGAATTGCTCTTGTTATTCTGAGTCTTTTCTGGTTCCAAATGAAGTTTTGAATTTTCTCCAGTTCTGTGAAATATACTATTATGATTTCAGTTAGGAATGCTTTGAATCTATGTAGCAGTTTGGGAAAGATAGCCATTTTGGCAATATTGATTCTTCTTTCCCAGGATCAAGAGATGCCTTTCTACTTTCTGATATCCTCTTCAATCTCTTCTTTCAGAGGGTTGTAGTTTTCAAAGTAGAGGTCTTTTACTCCTTTTCAGATGGATTCCTAGATATTTCATGGTTTTGGATGCTACTGTGAAAGAAATTATTTCCCATATTTCTCTCTCAATGAGCCTGTTATTTTTGTACAAAAATACAATTCATTTTTTAGTGTTGATCTTGTATCCATCTACTCTACTGAATCTGGCAATTAAGTCTAGCAATCTTTTGACAGAGTATTTGGGGTCTCCTATATAGAGTATCATCAGGTCATTAGTAAGTAATGATAGTTTAACTTTTCCTTTTTCTATCTCTGTACCTTCTATTTCTCTCTCTTGTCTAATTGCTATGACTGTTTCCAGAAATATATTGAACAGGAGTGGTGATAGTGGACATCTTTGTCTTGTTCCTGATCTTAGTATGAAAAATTTCAGTTTTTGACCATTTAGTATGATGTTGGCTGTTGGTCTGTTATAGATGGCTTTTATCAGATTGAGATAGAAGCCATCTATTCCAACTTTTTATCAGGTTGTTTTTTTGTTTTTTGTTTTTTTTTTTCATGAGTGGGTGTTGGATTTTGTTGAATGCTTTTTCTGTGTCTACTGAGATGACCATGTGATTTTTGACCTCAATTCTGTTAATATAGTGTATTACATTTTTTGATTTACATTCACTGAGCCATCTTTGCATCCTAGGATGAATCCAACTTGGTCAGGATGTATGACCTTCTTGATGATCCTCTGTATTCTGTTTGTCAGTGTCTTGTTGAGGATTTTTGCATCTATGTTCATCAGGGAGATTGACCTAATAGCTTTTTTTTTTTTGGTTGGATCTTTCTCTGCTTTTGGAATCAAGTTAGCACTTGTTCCCAAGAATGAATTTGGGAATGTTGCTTCCCTTTAAATTTCTTTAAAGAGTTAAAAAAAAAAAGTAGTGACATTAGCTCTTCCCTAAATTTCTTGTAGAATTCAGCAGTGAAGCCATCAGGACCAGGATTTTTCTTTGTTGGTAAGTTTTTAATTATGTTTTCAATTTTGCTGATTGATATTGGGATGTTTAGAATTTTTATATCTTTGTTCAACTTTGGTAATTCATATGTGTTTAGAAATCTGTCCACTTCTTCTGTGTTTTCCATCTTATTGGAGCACAAATTCTCAAAGTAGGTGTTGAGTATCCTCTAGATTTCTGCTGAGTCTGTTGTGATTTCACCCTTTTCTTTCCCAATTGCGTGGATTTGAAGCTTTTCTTTTTTGATAAGGTTAGCTAAGTATTTGTTAATTTTATTTATTCTTTTAAGAACTAACTCTTCAATTTGTTGATTTTTTGGTATCATTTTCTTTGTCTCCATGGCACTTATTTCTCCTGATCCTTATCATTTCATCTTCGCTAAGAGCTTTGGGTTTGTCTTGCTCTTCTGTTTCTAAAAGCTTGAGATTCAACATTAATTTGTTTATTTGAGCTCACTCTTTTTTCCTAGTATGAGCATTAACTGCTATGAATTTCTTTTGTAGAACTGTTTCATTGTGTCCTATAAATTTTTGTATTTGTACTGGCCTTATCATTTATGTAGAAACTGTCTATTTCTTCTTTAATTTCCTCTGTGGCCCATTGGTTGTTCAGGAGAATATTATTCAGTTTCCATGTGTTTGTGAAATTCTTGTGGCTTCTTTTGCTATTGATTTTCAATTTCATTGCATTATGGTCTGACAATATACAGAGGATAACTTCAATTTCTTTACACTTATGTAAGCATATTTTATGTAAGCATGTAGTGTCTTTTGGAGAATGATGCTATGCACAGCTAAGAAGAATGTGTATTCTGATGTGTGGAGTGGAATACTCTGTAGACATATGTTAAAGACATTTGTTTAAAAATTTAGTTCAGTTCTAGTACTTTGTTGTTGATTTTTTTGTCTAGTTGATTTGTCTATTTGTGATAGTAGGGTACCATGGTCCCCCACAAGTATTGTGTTTCGTTTTTCATATCCATTAATATATGTTTTACATATTTAGGTATACTAATATTTGGTGCATACATATTTATGATTGTCATCTCTTCCTCTTGGATTGTTCACTTTTCAAGGATGTAGCGACTTTCTTTGTATCTTTTAGTTTTGGTTCGAAATCTACTTTGTCTGCAAATGAGATAGCCACTCTTGCTTTTTTTTTTTTTTTTTTTTTTTTTTTTTTTTTTTTTTTTTTTTTTTTTTGCGAGTTCCTGTTACATGAGGAATTGTTTTCCATCCTTTTACTATAAATCTGTTCATTTCTTTTTTAATTAAATGTGATTCTTTTATATAGGACATTGTTGGATCTTGCATCTTAATCCATTCTGTCAGTCTGTTTCCTTTCATTGGTGAATTGAGGCCATGAACGTTGATGATTATAATGGATATATATTGACTTATCCTTGTAATGATAGTTTCCTTTTTGTTTCTTTTATTTTTTATTCTTTTATTTTTTATTTTCTTCCCCTTTCCATTTAATTTCTTTCCTTTCCTGATGGCTTTACTCTATTGAGTCTCATGGAGTCGTGACCTTCATTATCTTTTTTTGGAGGATATTGTTTAGAATTTTTCAGAGTTCTGATTTGGTACTCATATTTCTCAGGTATTCTTTGTCATGGAAGTATATTTCCCCACTGATTTTGAAAGATAGTTTTGCAGGATACATCAATCTAAGTTGGAGGTTGTTTTCTTTTAGGGCTTGAAATATTTCACTCCAGGCTCTCCTTGACTTGAGGGTTTGTGTTAGAAAGTCTTCTATAATTCTGACAGTCTTTGTTTTTTATATGATTTGTTTCTCTTTTGTAGCTACTTTCATTATTTCATTCTACTATTGAATTTCTGTAATCTTGATGATTATATGCCTAGGTGTGGATTTCTCTTTTTGATTATGGCTAGGTCAGGTCCTATATGTTTCACTTATCTGTATATCAAATTCTTTAACACTGCTTGGGAAATTTTCTGCCATTGCTTCTTTGAAAATGATTTAAATTTCATTTGCTCTGTCTTCTGTTTCTGTACTGATTGGTCTTATGTTATTCTTCTTTGCATCATCTAGCAGCTGCTGGATTAATTTCTCATTGTCTCTTGCTATTTTTAAGAAATCTTTCTTCTTCTGGTCACTAACTGCAATCCTGACTTATATGTCTGAGATTCTATCCTCACATTCACTAATTCTACTGTGTAAACTTTCAATGGAGTTTTTAATCTCCTGAATTTCCATTTGAACCTGTTTATTAGATTCCATTTGTTTCCTATGCTGAGATTCCATCATGTACCTGAGCTCCTCTATTTTATTATCTGTGTCTTTCATTATAGTCATCATCTCTGTTGTCATCTGAAAGATTATTTCTGATTTCATTTTTTAACAAACTCTCTTTTGTTGCCAGTTCCAGGTGGTTGAGTTTCAGTTTCTTCCATTTCATTGCTCCCTAAATTTCTCTTTGGTGATCTGGGATTCTGGGATTGGGTTTTGTTTAAGTTTTTTCTCATTTCTACTTTTTTGTTGTTGATGCTTTGGGTTTAATTCCTAGGTTTCTGCCTATAAAATGTTTATTGCAATATCTTTCTTGCTAATAATTAAAATCCTTAGAAAAGTGGCTACTTCCTGTGTCATCCTCCAGGTATAGTTGGGCCTTGGCCCTTGAGTCTGTAATGGCCCTTGAGCAATCTCAATTCTGGAGCACCAGGAAAGATACTTGAACAGAACAATCATATTACCTTGGCTAAAGTAATCAAACACTATTAACAATTGCATCCAGAATGGACCTTCAGGGGAATATGTTTGGCATGTCTACTGTTGCCTCCAGTTGTATAGACCTCTCCCATTTCAGGTCTGGGCTTCTGTTTCTCAGTGAGAAGCTGAGTTGTCTTCTCAGATAGATCCTGATTTGCAGAGGCAGGTACAGAGCCAGTTCACTTGGTCTAGTGCCTTCGTTCTATATGATTATCTAATTCTGTAGTAATTGATCTTTTCCTTTGTCAGTTCCCTTGATGTCCTCACATGCCCTCTGCACTGTTTTTAGGGGGCTTCAGTTTGATGATTTCCATGTATCAGGCCCTTTATCCTAGAAGAGCTGTACTGATAGCACTCACTGTTGTGCCATTTTTCTCTTCCTCTGGACTGATTCCTTTAGAACCTTGGTAGGTTAACATTTTAAGAAATTTTTTTCTTTCCCTGTATAATGAAGAATCTTGATATGCTCCTAAAAATGTACCAGTGGATAAAGATGACAGTAGAGCTTGTAGGAGGGAAATGGAGGTGGATCTGTAGGGTCATTCAGCCCATTCACCTTCTTTGTAGGAATTAGAAAAAACCTTCTTATCTTCTTCCAAGATGCAGGTCACACCAGATGGTGTCTCGGTGAACAGAGAACAAGCTAGTTTCAGTCTGTTGTATTTATTCACAGAGTTGTTGCCAGTAACAGATCTATAGGTGGGTATTCTGATGTCTAATATGAATGCAGGAAACCCATATGCAAGACTTGTGCTTTTAAATATTTCTAGAAAATGTCTGATTATAGTTAGGCATTTTATTTCAGATGTATGAATCCTACATATTTCCTCCTTGTTCTAAAATCTCTGTCCTTGGGAATGTTTGCAACCTCAATATAAGTGTATGGTTGCAAGGTTGAGGTTTAGCTCAGTGGTTCCAGCATCTGCCTTGCAAGCGCAAGGTCCTGGGTTTGATCCCTGGTAGCCATATACCACAGTGCCTGGTTTGGTGACTCACACCCAGCGGCAATCAGTACTTACTATATACCACAGTCCTGGGCATGGGGGCCCACACCTGTAATCCCAGCACTCAGGAGGCAGAGGCAGGAGGATTGCTCTGAGTTCAGAGCCAGCCTGAACTACAAAGCGAGACCCTGTCCAAAAAAAATATATGATTGCAAATAACAATGCCACTTCAAAAATGTCATGGCCAGAATCAAGACATGTAATTTCCTCTTTTCCTCCCTTGTTTTTCTTTCCTTCTTCAGTTTTTGATTTTCTGCCTCAACAGTGAAATGGGCAGATGTAACCCTTGCCCTTACAGGGTTATATCTGATATAGAATAGAAAAATAATATAATTATAGTTTGCTGTCATAATGGTAATTTAAAAGGTAGGTACAGAGCATTATGAGTACACGGAAGAAGTTTCTGTTACATATCAAACGTAGGAGTCCAAGACATTCTCTCTGAAGCTGCATCTGTGTTGGCACCAAGGATAAATAGGAATTTTCTGAGCAAAGAAGGAGACAGATGGGTGGCACTGGGGAAAGGTGGAAACAGGAGAAAAGAGTGCCAAAGGATGAGAGAATATTACCTGTAGCATTTCAAGGTAGAAACTCAGTCTCTCGGAGAAGTTATGTCCATCTGGAGCCCGGCTTTCCACTGTTTTCTCATGTCCTCGGTTTTCCCTCCTGTTCCCTGTATCCATGGATCCCTGTCTCCATCTTTATTTCTAGGCACTGTCCTTGTCCAATTCAAACAGGAAGCAGTACACTATCGGGGAAACAGTGAACCTGATGTCTGTGGATGCCCAGAAGCTCATGGATGTGGCCAACTACATTCAGCTGGTGTGGTCCACTGTCCTACAGATTGCCTTATCCATCTTCTTCCTGTGGAGAGAGTTGGGACCTTCGGTGTTAGCAGGTGTAGGCGTGATGGTTCTCCTAGTTCCGGTTAATGGAATATTGGCTGCTAAGAATAGAAATATTCAGGTAAAGAAAATAGTCATTCTGGGGGTCCACGTCTTTTTTAATGTCTAAATTCTTAACACTCTATTCTAATTTTTAGAAGGAGTTTGGGCAAGGCAAAGCTGCTGAAGATTTTCCATTACAACAGGAAGCTTTCTTTGTCTTTCTTTTCATCTTCTGACCATTCTTAGGGTTTATATACTCTTATCTTCATTTATGTTAGAGGGAAGAGCCTGACTGGAGAGGAAAGAGAAGGCCTGGAGAGGTTGTACATAGTCATTTCACCTTGCTCTGCTGGGCTGTCCACCCATTGGTGATGTTTGACCCCTCTCCTCCATCATAACAATACAAACCAAGTACACAGAGAAGATTGATGCGTGATCCAAGTCCCAGCAATCACTGTGCTAATAGCAGGCAAATGGCACATGGTAGACAGTTCTTAGCTCTGCTAGGTATCACAGTGTAGATGGATTTGATAGTGTAATTTTTTCATTCTCTTGTTTT
Organism: Petromus typicus; assembly: GCA_004026965.1. NCBI lineage: Eukaryota > Metazoa > Chordata > Mammalia > Rodentia > Petromuridae > Petromus > Petromus typicus. The sequence continues at coordinate 225,924 of PVIR01000108.1, read as the reverse complement.
GCATGCATTTCATTGTAAATGATTGTTTTGAAAAAATTATTACACATTTTACATTTCTGAGAACATAGCAGTGCATTAGACAAGGCTCTTGCTCTCATGCATCTTATATTTTGCTTAGATAATAAAGAAAATACTAGCTCATGATAGGGACTATACAGAGAATTGAAGGTGAAATGATAAATAAATGGGTAGTAATTTTGATTAGGAGGTCAAAAGTTTCTTCTAAGAGGAGGGGACAATTAAGCAAAACTCTAAATGACAAATGTCTGACTATGAAAAAATAAGGGACAAAGGAAGAACAGCCTGAGAAGAAAGAACAGTCAGGCAAAGAGTGAGGAGGAGAAACCAGCATGGTGAGATCTGGGGAGGGATGGACTCCATCACTGGGGACCTCAACTTCTGATTAAACCAGAGCCACAGTACCGCTGAGACCTCACGTCTGCATTGAAATGGGGTCCTGTCTCACAAATGTGTTTGATTTTTGTTTTGCTTTTTCCTGACAGATGAAAAATATGAAGTATAAGGACAAACGTTTAAAGATCATGAATGAGGTTCTCAGTGGAATAAAGGTAGGGAGCCAGCAAGGGGGAGAAGGGTTGAAGAGAGGAAAGAGGAATGAGGACTAAAGAAGAATCGAGATATATTATTTATAGGTACAAATTCCCTGCGATCAAAGTGTATCAAAGTATATCAAAGTGTACCAACAAAATTAATTTTTGAAAAAGAAGCCAACTGTAGTCAGATCTTTGGTGCAAAAACAGAAGCTTGACCTTAAATTTCTTGACCTTAAATCTGCTAGAGATTGTAGATTCCTGCTTCTTGGTCTATTGTGTGTCAGCTGACTCCGGGCTCATTACCTACAAATCTTGTTTTATCTTCTAATATCTCTCCCAGGCCTATTTTTGCATGTTGATTTTTATTTGTTTAACTTAAATAAGGCAATTTATGTTTTTACATTACACTATACAGAAATTTAAGCATATGACATACGGAGAATGATGTAATGAACCTGCAAATATTTACTCCTCCACCCTGAGAATCACCATCCTAATTTAACTAGTCCCATGTATATATCCACTCCCCACTTTACACTTGCTATATTATTTTAAAGCACAGATGTCTTGCCAGTTCATTCATTTTTAAAATTAAAAAAATTTAAAAACATTTGCACTATTCAATAAAAACATTCATTATGGGGAGTTTCTACATGTATATAACACATCTTAATTTTCTTTTTTTTTTAATTGAAATCTTTATTGGTACATTACTTATATACATTTAATTTTCTTTATATATCTTTCCTCTCCCCTCTCTTTTGTCTCTCTCCCATGCTGTTTTTTTGTTTGGTTGGTTGGTTTTGGTTTTTTGGGGGTTTTTTTGAGACAGGGTCTCACTTTGTAGCTCAGGCTGGCCCTGAGCTCAGTCTCAAACTCACATCACAGCAATCCTCCTGCCTCTGCCTCCCAAGTTCTGGGATTACAGGCGTGAGCCACCATGCCCGGCACTGTGGTATGTGGTACTGGTTGCTGCTGGGGTGAGTCTCCACGCCCAGTATTGTATGTGGTTACTGGGGCCCTTGTGCTTGCAAGACAGGCACTGGAACCACTGAGCTAAATCCCTGGCCCTCTCCCATGCTGTTTTTGAAGTCTACAATCACCTGGTGCTTTTGTGGTACTAGTGCTGCTGGCACCATCTGTTGCTTCTCTTTGCAGATGGGTGCTGGCCCTCTCTCGGATAAGTTTGTCTCAGTACAACTGTCACATGTACTGCTATCATACCTTACCAGCAAATCCGTTCTTGGACACCAGTTCACCTATTACTTCACACTTGTTTGCTTTTGTTGAGACAGTGTCTTACTATGCAGTTCAGGCTGGCCTTCAGCTCACTATGTAGCTCAGGCTGGCCTTGAACTCACAGTGACTGTCCTGCCTGTGCCTCGCAAGTACTGAGATTACAGGCATGTGTCACCCTGCTCAGCTGTTATTTGATTTTTTACTTATTAGTTAATTTATTTTTTAATTGGTTTTATTGGTACATTTTATATGTACATTATGGTCACATTCAACACTGAGGGTTTCTACCAGTACATGACACATCTTGATTCTCATTTGTTCCCATTATTATTTAATTTATATAAATATATAGAAGTCCACACATAGCCTTTGTTGGTGGTGATTTATTTATGCCTCATTTATTTGTTTGTTTAGTGGTACTGGAGATTGAATTCAGAGCCTTTACCTTAAGCTACATCCCTGGTCGATTTTTAATTTTTAATTTCAAGTTACAATTTTCTTGCTAAATTGCCCAGACTGGGCTTGAACTCACAGTCTTCCTGCCTTAGCCTTCTAGAATGCCAGTATTACAGACATGTATCACCAGAGGTCTTAATTTACTACAACCATCCCCAGCTATATTGAAGAATCCAGGTCATTTGTCTTTCTTATAAATTGGTAATTAGATCTGTTAATTCATTTAGAATTAGATCTAGAGTATAGATTAGATTTAAATTAAGGTGTTTTTTTGAAGAAGAAAGGAGTTACTTTCAAGTGGGGTGTAGTGTTGAGTACTTCCAAAGAGCAGCAAAGATGAGTATTTCATCTACAATAGCAGCTTGTGTGCCTGGCAGTATATGCAGATCACCGTGGGAAGTTTGTCAATTCAATTTAAATTGGATTCTGTGGGTTTGAAGATTGGATGTTTATATTTTTTAAAGGCCTCAGGGTGATTCTGAGATTCAGCAAAGGTAAAAAACCATGTATGTACAAATTTTTATGATCGTTAGTTAGTCTATGTTTTTATTAGAAGCTGCAAAATGATGAAACTATTTGAAAGAATGATATTTTAATTCTTTTTTATGTTAATTATTCCATTGTATTGATTACCTGGATTCCTATGAATAACTTTTTTTTCAAACAAGTGAGCTACCTAAAGTGAAATTTGTTCAGGACAGCCAGGATAAATGTTTGCTTTTTTTTTTTTTTTTTACTGCGTAACTTTCAAAACAATGCACTTTGTCCTTTAAAGATGATAAAGAAGTTCTTTCTTTACCAAAAAAAAAAAAAGTGTTTACTGGGTCAGGGACTTAGCTCAGTGGTTCCAACTCCTCCCTTGCAAGCACAAGGTCTTGAATTCAGTCTCTGGTAACCACATACAACAATGCCAGCTGTGGTGCCTCAGACCCACCGGCAGTCAGTACCACACATTACAGTGCCACACATGGCAGCTCACACCTGTAATCCCAGCACTTGAGAGGCAGAGGCAGGAGGATTGCTGTGAGTTTGAGGCTGAGCTCAGGGCCAGTCTGAACTACAAAGTGAGACCCTGTCTCAAAAAAAAAAAAAAAAAAAACACACAAAGATATTTACTGTTTTTAATTACAGGATTCCATGTTATCTTAAAGTTCTTGAGAATGAGACAAAGGACCTTTTAAATTCTCTGATAGTTCTCAGCTCTGTTATGTCTTGCTTCTACTGTGGCAAAATTAAAAGATAGACATGGTTTTGAATGTCAAGTCTTGACTTTGGACAAGTCATTTAGATTCTCTCAACCTGTTTATCATTTGAATGAAGCACAAATGTGAGTTTTATTCATTTCTAACTCATTAGATCCTGAAATATTTTGCCTGGGAGCCTTCATTCAAAGACCAAGTCAACAGTCTTCGGAAGAAAGAGCTGAAGAACTTGCTGACTTTTGGTCAACTGCAGACTATGATCATATTCTTCTTACAGCTGGCTCCTATCCTGGTGAGTACCAGAGGAATCAGTGACCTCAGTCAGCTTCCTGACAAGAAATGTCTGTTCATGATAGATTCCTGGTACCTCTAGGCCTGATCCTGAATCCAAGAAACTTACCCTCTTTCCTCAGACCCTTTTGCTGTCATCCCCATGTTGTGTTCCAACTCTGATTTTACTTTTATGTACTACTTGTCTGGTGGTCTAGAAGCCAAGAGTAAGTTTTCTGGATGTTCACTGTAGATGTATCCATGGATGCTTTGCATAGGAGGGTTTCTTCTCTTTGAAGAGGAGGGGTATAAGTGTATAGTGAAAGGAGCATTAATATACGAGCCAGGATCCCCACACTCTGGCCCTAGCATTCCATTAATGGACTTTGTGACCTTGTGCAAGAAATTTCTTCCTCTTGTGGATTCAGTTTTCTCATCGGTAACATGAAGAGGCTATAATAAACCCCTGAATTTCCTTAAATTTTTATATACTATATCCTGAAATGCAGCTCAAGGCTTTTGGACTCTTAGGAATAAATGCCTCTTGACCTTTTTCTTTCCAGGTGTCGGTGACTACATTTTCTGTTTATGTTCTGGTGGATAGCAACAATATTTTGGATGCAGAAAAGGCCTTCACTTCCATCACCCTCTTCAATATCCTGCGCTTTCCCATAACCATGCTTCCCATGGTGATCACTTCCATGCTCCAGGTACACAGAAGTATCCCTGTTAACTGCTTATGTCTAAGTAAAAGCCTTAGAGTCCAGAATGACTGGCCTGTTACACTCTGTGTCTGTCTTTCAACTAGAGGGACGTTTGGTCTCTATAGACTAATGGTTTGATCTTAATAAAAGATCAAAGCAATCTAAGCCCCAACTCATCTGATTTTTAAAAACCCATAACCATACCAATCTTATCTACCTCACAGGGAGAATATCTTGTGAAAATATTTCATGAAACTATTATGATTATTTCTGGGGTTGGGAATTTTTCCAAGCCCCTCCCCAGCCAAGTTCCTCCATATTTTTCATAGCTCTTAAGATACTGATATATTGATATTAGGAAAATATGGCATGAAGGAAATAAGAGTCTCTTATTTGCATGAAACCAAGTGGTGGTAAACTGGGGAGCCTCAATCTTTCAGAAAATGAGTTTAAACTTTAGGAGGCCTCCATGGGCCAGAGATAATGTCTTAGTTCCGAAAGCTGAGCTCAGTCATGAGAAGGGCCAAGGCCCAGAGCTCAGGAAGAAGTTCCAGGAAGATGGCGGACTGAGGAAAGGGCCAGGATTTTGAGGCATCAAGGGAGTGTTGTGACCTGCATTCATTCCGGAAGTGGCTAGCTTCAGACAGCTCTGGGGTTGGGTTTTATCCTGGAAGGTAAGAAGAAAGGCTGACCATTTGGTCAGTAAAGAAACAACATGTTCTCTTTAGACAACATGATCTCTTAGGCATCCTTGAGTAGAACATCTTACTGAGTGAGAGCAAGACTGGAAAAGGCATTAGCTCCCTGTATTCCATGCCTAACTGTATAACACTGAAGCTAAAGAAGTCAACTGACAACACAACTTGCCATGATGGCCTAAGGAAGGGACAGGCTGAAATCCTACACTTTCTCAGCCTCCCGGGAAGATAGAAGACCAGCGAGAAACATCTTCTTATAGTACAGGGGCTCACACTCAGGACCTTGCGCTTACCGGGCAGGCGCAGAAGCACTAAGCTAAATCCCTGGCCCAGGAACATCTTTTGAAAGAGGCTCCTTGGAAACTTCCCATATTCTCATGTTCTGGGGATCCCAAGGTGTTCCACTAACACTTAGGTCAGCTGCAGTTTAAGCATCAGCCAGTTCTTCTGTTGAGAGCCTCAGTAGTGGCTCAGTTAGAATACAGGTGGGTCATAAAGGGAAAGACTCAATTATTAAGGGCTAGACAGGGGCCCAATTGCCAGAAGTAGGCACAAGTTACAATTTTGTCTTAAAAGAAGGTAGAAGACAGTTTCCAGAAATAAGGCTAAAGATTGGAAAGAGATAGCAGTAGAGATGAACTCTGAATTTTCTGAAGTGCTGAAATAGAATGCCTTAATTTCCTTCTTTCCAGAGTGTAATGGCTTCCAGATGAGAATGAATGAGTTTGTCGTGGGGGGTCAGGAAAGTCCAGCTGTGGCAAATGGAATCTATCGGCTGATGACAGAGCCAAAATCCTTTCCCCCCCTTGTGTTTGTTGTTGACTTTTTAATTCTTCAGATTTTTTGTGTTCTTCTCTAGGCCAGTGTTTCTATAGAACGGCTAGAGAAGTACTTGGGAGGGGATGACTTGGACACGTCTGCCATTCGGCATGTCTGCAATTTTGGTAAACAAACTTGGAAGTTTCTTCTCAAAATTATTTGTAGTGCTGGCATATGAATTTTGATATACAAGGGCTTAATGTCAGCAAATTAAAAGGAAAACTGAGAGATTAGTCTTGGATGTACACTTGTGTCATATACATACTGTTCAGCTTCAGTTTCATTTTCATTTAGAGCAGACTGCTTAGCTACATCGCTAAACAAAGCCGGGTCAGCTCTTTTCAGAATAAGCAAGGAACCCTACAAGAACCCACAAAGCAGAAGTTAAGGCAGAAAGCCACGTGTGGTGGCACACATCTATAATCCCAGCACTCAGGAGGCTGAGGCAGGAGGATCATTGAGTTTGAGGCCAGCTTGTTACATAGTGAGACCTCATTTCCAAAATAAAAAAATAAATAATGATAGACAGACAGACAGACAGGAGTCAGAGTAGAGCCAAAATATGAAATCAGATAGATACCCTGCGTAGAGGCACATACAGGTTCTAAGGTGGAAGACATCCATTAGCAGGGAAAGGGAGAGTCTGGAATCCAGTTTGGAGAGCTAGAGAGGTTGTCGAGTGTGTATGTCAGTTGTAGAAACTTGTCTGGCATGCACTATAGGTTTCACCCCTAGTCGTAAGAGAAAGGAAAAGACACAGAGTAGGGATAATTAGATGAGAAGGTAGAACCCACCTAAGCAGAAGGCCTGGAGATGTACCCAACATGTATGGATCAGGAATCTGGGCTACCAAATTTAGGACTTCTGAATACAAGAGCTTCCTGTGCTGGCCCCTTGTAGTCTCATGCTGTGGGCTCTCACTTGCGTCCTGCTAGTGAGGCGCTGTCACTAACCCAGGTGATTCTAGGAGCTGTCAATGGAAGCAGTGACACTGAGGGCTGCAGAAAAGCAGATAGACATGTGGGGCACATTACTAAAACAGGGAACTTGTTTTTCCACAGACAAAGCTGTGCAGTTTTCTGAGGCCTCCTTCAGCTGGGACCCGGACTTGGAAGCCACAATTCGAGAGTGAGCTGCCCTCTTGCTGTACCTGTGTTCTGTAGAATTCTCTTAGCTTTCGTGTTGTCAGAAACTTTCACATAGTAGAACACATGGGAAAACAAACTCTGTATATATGGTCCATGAGATACCGGTGCAGGTTAAACCCCTAGACGCATGAGCTGAGAACTAAGATCTCAACCTTTTCCCCTACGGGTATATTTTCTACTTTGCTTTACAGCTGTGAGTCTGTGACTGTCTAGCTGAGAACCTACGAAGATATTTGTTTTCTAGATAACAAATGGAGCTAGTGCAAGGTTGACAGGTAGCCCAGGTCTCTAGATGGGGTAGAGGACACACAGAAGAATATCAACTCAGTTGAAGTTCACTCATTTATTTAGGAATAAGAATCGAGAGCACTGGAATCTTCTATTCTCCTCAGGTTGGCCCAGGGGACTTGTCTGTATAAGATTCACGTTTAGATCTGGAGTTCCACATTAAATACTCGATTCCTACACGACACTCTTCAGGTCTCTTCTGTTGTGCTGTGAGCCAATCCACTCGGGCTGTGTTGCTGCCCGTAGTATGTCTTTTGAGCATACTGTGTCACAGCACATCCAGTTCAGCCACTGCATGCATCACAAGCAGAGTCCTACAGGAGTTCAAGCAGGCTGTCTTTTTTCCTTCATAACCAAGTGTACCTTACTGTCTCCCTTCTTGTGTTTTCCCACCCTTCTCACCCATTTCCACAGTGTCTCACCTGGTCTCCAAGGCTGTCCCCAGTGTGAGTGAGTGCAGGACCCCTGTTCTGAACCTGCCCCAAACCCACAAGTTTCCTTTAGCAGAGAGAAACAGGACACAGCTCCCACTTCACTGGTCTAGGTCTGGAAGAATTGCAGCTCAAGGAGCAGGTTGAGAAAGGCCTCAAGCAAGTTTCTAATGTTCCAAGTGTCCTAGGGACTCAAGAGGGCTGGCGCACAGAACCTGTCGTTTCCAAGATTCTACCCCTCGTGAGCTCGTCTTCAGCTAGAGAAGTCAGATCTTCAGTGAAGAAGCCAGGAAATCTGCTTCCAATGAGTACAACTCACTGAATAAATAACTTTGGGAAACATTGACTAGGGAGTAGCATTTACTTATTAAATAACTACACTTGAGCACTGACTGAGCAATTAGATTCTAGCCCAGCTCTGTTGGTTTGAAAACAAAGATCCGGAACAAGTGACCTTCCAAAGTCACCCAACCGAGCAGTGGCCGTGTTGGGACTGCACTAAGCCAGAGCTCTAGGTTCCATGTAGGTAGTTTGTTCAATAACTCTCCGTTGATTGCAGGGGAATTTTTCTCTGGAAACACACATTTTGCATGAGTGCACACATTATGCATGAGTGGATAAGTTAGGGTTCATTCTTTTTCTATTCAAATCTTTATTGGTATGTTATATATACACATCATAGTCACTTTCAGCATTGAGAATTTGTACCAGTATATGCTATGACACGATTTGATTATCATTTCTCCCATTCTCCTAACCATCCCATACCCTCTGCCTCCTATATATATAGGCTTTTCCTTTTTTATTACCACCACATTATTTTTCCACTTTTTACTTACCATTACACACCATTTCCTTTGAAATATTTTCTATTTCACTATATCTACTATATATACTAGAACTTATTTACATCTTCATTTTCTCATACCAGAGAAAACATACAATATTTATATATCTATGACCTATTTATTTCACTTATGAGGATGTCCTGAAGGTATATGCATTTTAGTATAAATGACTCAGTCTTAGCATTTTTCATGGCAGAGTAATCCTCCATTCTATAAAAGAACCACATCTTCTTTATCTAGTCTCCAGTTAATAGACATTTTGGTTGTTTCCAAGATCTAGCTATCACAAACTGAGTTGCTATAAAATATGGCTTCACATATGTCGCTCTGAAATGAATCTTCCAATTCTTTTGTGTAAATACCTAGCAAAGGAATAGCAGGGTCAAATTTTGAGGAATCTCCAAACTGATCTCCACAGAGGTTGTACAAGTCTACATTCCCACCAGCAGTGGAGAAGGGGTCCTTTTTCTCCATAGCCTCACCAATATTTATTGCTGGCTAATTCAGAGACATCAGCCATTCGTTGTGGAGTGAGATGAAATCTCAGTGTTGTTTTCATCTGCATCTCTTGGATAACCAGTGATGTTGAGCATTTCTTCATATACTTCTTAGCTGCTTTTACTTCTTCCTCTGAAAAGTATCTGCTCATTTCACATGCCCATTTTTGAATTGGGTCTTTAAATTTGGGTGGGCTGATTTTTTAAAGCTCTTTATATATTCTAGATAGTAGCTCTTTGTCTGAGAAACAGCTGGTAAAAATTCTTTCCCATATTGTTGGTTGCCTTTTCACTCTGCTGGTGGTAGGGTTCATTCTTTAACCCTTTAAAGATAAAATCACCAAAGTACTTTGGGGTCTTAAGTATCTATGATAATTTTTCCAGCATTAAAGGAAAAATCTCTGAAGCTAGACTCCAGGGAGAGTCAGAAAAGTGATGTGAATTACTCTTAAATATTAAAAAAAAAATCTCCTTCAAACATCTTTGTCTCTTTCAGCATAAACCTGGACATTATGCCAGGCCAACTGGTCGCTGTGGTGGGTACTGTGGGTTCCGGGAAATCTTCCTTGATATCAGCTATGCTGGGAGAAATGGAACATGTCCATGGGCACATCACCATCAAGGTAAGAGAGAACACCAGTGACTTCTTACTCTCAAATGTGGGCCACTTGGTGTCGTCCTCTCATTTGTGAGGCTGAACTGGTAGGTGAGGCCTTGGTGACATCTGGCAGATTTGTAAACTGTAGATTCTTTGTAGAATGATGTAGGGGATGTAGATTCATCCTCTGTTTCTGGGAAGAGTTTAAAAATCTGCATTATTATGAGCTCCCTGGTTGATTTTCATATGCATTCACAAGTGTGACAGCTATTGATTAGAGATGTCTTCCTTCAAAATCTAGGCATTTCTGCTATATGTATGTGTTTCTGAAAAATCTTGAATTCTGCAAAGTTTTGCAATAAATGTTGAACCTAGAGGGAAAAGAGTTATGACAGATGACTAAATACTTAATGCTGGTGGACACCTGTAGTCCTAGCACTCTGGGAATCTAAGGAAGGCAGATCTGAAGTTTGCGCCTCGCTTGAACACTTATCAAGACCCTGTCTCAAAAGGTAAAAAAGGTTAGGTCTGGGCATGGTGGCTCACACCTGTAATCTCAGCACTCGGGAAGCAGAGGCAGGAAGGTTGCTGTGAGTTCGAGGCTGGCCTGGGCTATATAATGAGTTCACGGTCAGCCTGAACTACAAAATGAGATGTTGTCTCAAAAAACTAAAACCAAATGAATGAATGAATGAAGAATGAATATTAAAAAGGTTATGGATGTAGTTCTGTACTAAGCGCATAGGTTCAATCCCTAATAAAATACACACATATATATACACGCACATACACACACACAATTAAATAGCCACCAAAACCAGTACCAATAGTAACAATAATCAGAATAGTAAAAGCAGTAGCTTTTATAAAATCACCACTGGCATTTGCACCAGATTACAATTAGGCTCTTTTTTTAGTAAGTTAGATCTTTAAAAGCATTTGTTTCTAATACAAAAACCTAGCATGGGGTACTGACTTCCTCATAAATCATGATTTTTTTAACATAAGGAAAATGTTTTTGAAGCACCTTTATGAACTCTGAACTTCTCTAGAAAGCTAAATGTAGAGATCATAGGTATTTTTGAATCATTGAAACAGCCACTACTGGGCCAGGGGTTTAGCTCAGTGGTGCAGCACCTGCTTCACAAGCACAAGGTCCTGAGTTTGATCCCTAGTATGATTAAAAATAATAATAATAAAGCTACTACTTGCACCAAAAAGAAACAAGTCTGCATTTTCAGCTTTTTTCTCTTAATACTTTTATATATTTTTAAACTGTTCTTTTTAGTATAAGAAAGCTTGTTGCTGATTCTTTACATTGACCTACTTAGAAATATTATAATATATATATTATTCCACAATGTACTAACATCATTATTTGCCAAATCCTAATGACTTAATGTACATTTTAAGAAACCACGCACTATAGCAGAAGAGACTGTACAAGTTTATTTCCTAACTCCTTTTGAGAAGTTTTTTATTGTCAACTCATAACTGAGTTCTTTCTCAAACACAGGCATTTGTCAGTCTCTTCATCACTTTGAATATGATCTCCGTGTGCACTACTGTGCTGTGGTCAACCTGTTACTTTCTGCTTCCAAAAAGGTCACCTATTCCATTTCCTAAAAGTTTCAGTACTGTATTAGTTCTAGGAAATTCATCGGGCCTGACTAAAACCATTTTCTAGAAGAAGCACATGCATTTATTTTCTGATTTTTCTGGATTATGTCATGAAATTGATAGTCGAATGGGAGGATGTTAAATGGTGGGCAGGATACTGAACCATTCTTTTTGGCCCATTCCACACCACCACTTTAATAAATATCAACTCTTTGGTCACCTGTCATATAACTCTTTGACTCTAAGCTTTATTTTGTCTTCCTTACTTCTGCCACCGCCTCCTCCAACGCTGCACTTCTAGGAGCACAGTGGTCTGATGGTCTGATCCTTTCCCATCCAGGGCACCACGGCTTACGTCCCTCAGCAGTCCTGGATTCAGAATGGCACTGTGAGGGACAACATCCTTTTTGGATCAGAGTTTAATGAAAAGAGATATCAGCAAGTTCTGGAGGCCTGTGCTCTCCTCCCGGACTTGGAAATATTACCTGGAGGAGACCTGGCTGAAATTGGAGAGAAGGTAGGGTCCACAATGGTGAAGAAACATTGAAGAAAAAGTGAGGATATTGGAAGAAGTACACAGGGGTAATGTAGTTGACCCATCGTGATAGTCATGTTTGGAACGCCAGAAAGCATGCATTCACACTAACTACCCACAGTGTTTTATGCAAATAACACTGACTTTTTAAACTTGATGTCTGAAAGCAAAATCAGGAATTATTGTCCTAAATCAAATGTAATGAGAAACTACTTCATTTATTTCATCTGTGTCCAGGGACTGGACCAAGGTTTATCTGTGTTATTAAATGCTTTTTGTAAAAATTGATTTTAATGATATGTATCCACTGAATAGATTTAGCATAATTTACTTCATAGTTAGAACATTTCATTTTTCCCTCCCATTAATAAAAATTAATATAATAATCCTTTAGGGAACAGTGACTTTGAGATATTAGATTAACAGAGACATAGGTCTGGAATGAGTTTATCCATTAATTCAGGATACATTTATTGAGCAACTCCTTAGGATAATATCCATAAATCAAATAGAGAAAATCTCTTCCCTGGCAGCAAGCAACAAACATATTCTGAAATATGTTTCATATAAGTAGATTATATGATAGGAAATACTACTTGGGCTTGCCTTTGATTATTGGGTTTAAAGTTACTTATTTCAATCAAACTTATTCATTTGTATAAAGAAACTTGTAAAGTTTTTAACCCCTTGATACTTGATTGAGGCAAATTTCTTTCTTTTCTGCCTCCTTATTAGATTCTGTAAAGTGAAATGAAGGAAAAGTACTTAATAGAAATTGTTTTCTTCTTCAGGGTATAAATCTCAGTGGTGGCCAGAAGCAACGAATCAGCCTGGCTAGAGCTGCCTATCAAGATTTAGACATCTACATTTTAGATGACCCCCTATCAGCCGTGGATGCTCATGTAGGAAAACATATTTTCAATAAGGTCTTGGGCCCTAATGGCCTATTGAATGGCAAGGTAAGAAAGCATTCAAAGTGGTGAATACAGGAGAATAAGGAGATGGAAAACATACTTTTTGAATCAAATTTTCATGCTTACTTGCTGTCTGGGCCTTGGAAGAGACATAGTATCACACTGATCTCCTTGGAGCCTACCTGATGATGGTTATGATTTATATTAGAACTTGCTAATTTGACCCTCATTCTGTGGCTTTTATGTTGAAACTCTTAGAGTGATTTGGTAAAAATATTTATCGACCTAAGTTACAACAAGAATATATTTGGTTTTTGTCCCTATTTCCTGGCACAGAGTTCCTGAAACTCATGGGATTTCAGGAGTGATAGGATTGTCTTTGTTAGTCATAAATCCCCTCTGATCACACCTCAGTTTATCTTAATTAAAAGGCTCACGGCAGGACTCCTACATAGCTTCATTCTGGGGTTGATGATCACCAAGGTGAACAAATAGAAGTTAGAACTTTCAGCCCGAGGCACTAATCTCCAGGTAGAAAGGGTTGGCCGGACTGAGTTATAAAAACTTGAACAATTTGGAATTTCCGGGTTGTGGTGTGGAGGCTTGTGCAAAGTGAGACAGCATGAAGTCATGAAAAGTCTCCCCCATAGCCTGCCTTGTGCTTTATTTTCTTTTGGCTGTTCCTGGGCTACATCTTTCATCGTAAGCTGACAAAATAAGTATTTTCCTGAGATCTCTGAGGCTTTCTAGAAAATTATGGGACCACAGGAATCCAGTTCATGGCCAGTTTTCAGAATTATGAGAAGCCTGAGACCATCTACTGGCATCTGAAATGGAGGACAGTCTTGTAGGACCCTAGTCAAGAAGTCTATGCTAATTTCAGTTAGTTTGTATTAGAACTGAGTTGAATTGTTAGATACTCAACTGTGTCACAGAACATCACATAGGACCCAACAGTTCTCTTGCTGGTGGGACATAGGTCATCTTTCAATATTATTAAGTATTATCCTTACATTCTAAGAAGGCACTTTCCTGGGGATGTTTACAGGATGTGAGAGCACCCTGCCTGAAAAGGATCACTTAACGGGAGCATAATATAATATCTAATAGTTATTTGGTAGATACTCACTCCTATCCCAGACCTTTACTATGCATTTGCACTGTTTTCTCATTTGATTCTCACCATACCCTTTCCAGAGAGAACAGGTAAAACGGGTAGAAGAAAATCACTAGAGCTGGTTATAGGTGGAGACCATCCTTTTGTGAAGATGGGAAAATTGGCATGATTATCCTGATACAGTGTATCAAATTTTAACAGGGGCTGACATGGCCCCTCTGCTGATAGCATAATTTCCTGGGCACTGGGCAGAGAGATTCAATAGGATTTGGCCTATCACCTTCAAGATTTTTGAATGCTGCTAGTGAAGGCTGGTGTGACCTGGGCTGCTGTTCCACAGAGGGCCTTTGGTTCTCTTATGAATCAGGAGATCAGCAGGAACTCACTCTCCTATTTATGGTTTCAAATTCTGCCCCTAAGACCTTATTAATTTCCTTGATTTTCTGGTTGAATACTTTTCTTGTGCCAGGTTCATTGCATGTATTGATGGAAAGCTCTGGTCTTTGCTCTCATGCAGTCACAATTTAATAGAAAGATATCTAGAAAGGCAAACAATAATATGACAATACATGAGATATTTTAACTGTCGCCTGTATAAACTGTAGTGGAATGTTCAGCTCTTGCTAGAAGAATCAGGAAAGGAATCCGAAGAGCTGACTTAGAGCTAAGAATTAACGGATGAACATAACCTGGATATTTTATTGGTTATAAAAAAAATAAAACAAGAGTAGTGGGTTTAGTTTATTTTTTTTAGAAACCCATGACAACTTCCTAACTCCTAATTCAGCCTCATGACTTGCCTATAAGTCTTTGTTTTTCTATTTCAAGTAGAGTTCCTGTCTCAGCAGTCATATGAGGAGTATGTGGGGTGACCAGTCTCTTACACCAAGGAAGACATGAATAAATGTTTCTTGTCCACAGTGTCTCTAATAAAAAAAGCTCTTTAGTATAGTTGGTTAGCTGGTAAATTAAAGACTAATAAGGAGCAATTAATTTTAGCACATTAGCTTTGTATGTACCAGTTGTAATAATGGGCACTGGTGACTTTCCTAAATTCAATATTTTGCTATCCCAGGACATGGAGAAGGATGTGTGTAGGGTAAAGTTCATTTTTCCTACAGGAAAACAACTGTGAGTAGATCAGTGATGTTCACAATCTCATTTTACATAGAATCAGCTTTTCTTTTTTTTTTAGGTTTTTTTTTTTTTTGAGACAGGGTCTCACTTTATAGTTCAGGCTGACCCTGAGCTCAGCCTCAAACTCATCACAGCAATCTTCCTGCCTCTGCCTCCCGAGTGCTGGGATTACAGGCGTGAGCCACCACGCCCGGCACTATGGTATGTGGTACTGGTTGCTGCTGGGTGTAAGTCTTCACGCCCAATATAGTATGTGGTTACCGGGGGGATTGAACCCAGGTCCTTGCGCTTGCAAGACAGGCACCAGAACTACTGAGCTAAATCCCCAGCCCATAGAATCAGCTTTTAAAATGTGGTTCTGGGGAGGAAAGAAGATGAAAACTAGACTAAATCAATCAAGAAGACTCCATTTTGAAACAAAGACCCAGGGTGAATTGGCCTATATGTATTTCCTTTTTAAGAGTAATCCAGGGAAGAGGCTGGACACAGGCAGACAGCACAACTTAATGTTCTTTTTACAGACTCGACTGTTGGTTACACACAGCGTTCACTTTCTTCCCCAAGTGGATGAGATTGTGGTTCTGAAGAACGGCACTATCTTGGAGAAAGGATCCTACAGTGCTCTGCGGGCCAAGAGAGGAGTATTTGCTAACAATCTGAAGACATTCATGAGACATTCAAATTCTGAAGGGGAGGCTACAGGTAGGTAAAGAAGATTGAGACAAATATAGAACTTGGGGCCTGAGTAGGAATGATAGACCAGTATCTGTCTCTTGTTTAATATCGAGTGAACTAGACTTGAGAGTGAATTTCCTAAAGTTTCAAACTCTACTCTCTGTGTTCTGGATAAAAGCACAAATTGGAATGGTAAGCCTGGGCCAAACTTGGGCTCACCCTGCTCGTCTGTCTTTGACATTCAATCGAAGAACGTCCTTTAGCAGAGTATAACCGAAAGTTTGGGTGAGTAACTTTGTGGAAAGAACAACAGTAGAGGCTAGGCTTTTGTTGGTTCAAATTATACATCCCACTCCAACTACTGTAAACCCATTAAAACCAATTCCTGGATCACATTTTCAAATTTTTCAGAAACTTACTTCTGGCTGGCGTTGTTACCAGTTAGCTTATGTCCTTGCTTTTCATAATAATGGAAATTAAAACCGAGGTATGATTCTTAAGGGGAAAAAAGCTTTTATTGGAAAGTTAGAGGGAAAACAGGAAGACTCCAGCTCTGGTAGCTGGAGAAGGCACAAGGACAGGGTTCAAACTGGCCTCTCACAAAGTTAGGGAGCTGGCTTTAAGGATCAGCTAGGGGCTGGGATTTGGTTGATTTTCTCAGTTCTGGGATCATAGCCCTGGAATCTTTTTGGCTGGAAGGTGGACTCAAGTAGGGCACTGCTTTCCTGGGGTCCAGATGATCACAAGTGCAGACATTGGCTACAGACATAGTTGAATGTCCCCACAAATCCCCCATCCTGCTGTCCTTAACCTCAAAGGGGGTGAGATCATGTCAATTCAGGGAAAATCAGCCTTGTTTTGTCAACTCCTAGATAGATCCTCTCCAAATGACTAACAGCTTTTTGAAAACCTGAGAAGGGATTTGGCCCAGAGTTTTCAGATAACAAAAGATGTAAAATAGTCCAGCTTTGTTCTGCTTTTAGGTATCCACTTGCCCATAGGTCCATGTGAAGAGTCACTAGTCATAGCAAAAATGGCTTTTAAGTACCTGACTATCCCAGAAGAAAACACAAATGCTTTCAAAGAGTACAGGATTTTGTCCGTTCTCCATCTCTACTGTGCTCCCTGACTATCAATATTAATCATATAGTACTAAATTCATGATAATCTTTAACAAATCTTGATTTAAAAACCAAAAACTACAAGATACATGAAGCAGAAAAAATGATGACAGCTGCATAGGGTCACAGTATATCACAGGAATAGCCCCTAATATTGTCATCATTGGATTCACGGATTAACTCCAGAGAGCGGTGGAGCCATTTACTATGGCTTTTCCTAAGGATTGCTGGTAGTAGTTTTGAGTACAGTGCTGTTTATCAGCCTCAAATAGTGATCACCAGCAGGTCAGGGTTGAGAAAGCAAGCTCTGGAGTGGCATTCAGTAATCAGTGAGATGAGGGAGCATCTACAGAGCCTAAAAGGGAGAAGCTTGTTTTGATTGTGAGATCAGAGCCTGAGTATTACCGCCTCAGGCAGCCATGCTGTGAAAGAGTTGCTGTTGATTCTTTTAACTTGCTCTGAATAAGATCAAATAAAGAGATGCTTTGCTGACCGGAGGTTTTCAGGAAACTCCAGACAGGAAAACAATATCAATTCTTCTGGAGTTTTAAACCTACTCTTTCCCGTTAGTAGCTAATAAGCTGCTAATTTCCTTGGCTACCATGATTGTATGCTGTTGGCTTTCTAGGGTATCACTGCTGAGAAGAGGGGGCTGGAAATAGGGCAAGTTAAATCACCACAAAGTGAATCCTTTTTTTTAAGATTCAGTCTCTTAAAAAAAAAAATAAGTGAGCCTTTGAATTGTTGCAACCTTTTGGTTGATTTCAGAGTTCTGAAAAAATTGGTTTCTCCCCTTTTCTGGTCAGTATTTACATTATCTTTTTGGATAAGCATATTTTTGAAAATCCTTATTGCACCATTTCCACCAATACCCAGCCATGTTTTACATTTATTTTATTTTTAGGATGGGTCTTTAAATACTCTCAATTAATAAAAATTTATTAAATTATATGAACTTCAGGGTGAAATTTTTCACTAATTTCTTTAGTTAATTCTTGGAATGGTGATTTTGTTTATCTACTGTAACCTTAAAATTTTTTTCCTGCTTCAAAGGAACTTCTAATTCTAAGAATTATTTTCTATTTTTTGATTGGTGTTCTCTTCTGGTGGAACATTAATACATCTCTCCTTATCATGACATTTATCAATAAGAATATATACCAAACCAGAGATTTACTTCAGTGCTTCTGGAGCCTGCCTTGTAAGTGCAAGGGCCAGAGTTCAATCCCCAGGAACCACATTCCACACAGCAATCAATACCACAGTGTCGGGCATGGTGGCTCATGCCTATAATCCCAGCCCTCAGAAGACAGAGGCAGGAGGATTGCTGTGATGTGAGTTTGAGGCTGAGCTCAGGGCCAGCCTGAGCTACAAAGCGAGACCCTGTCTGAAAAAAGAAAACCAAAACAAACAAACAAACAAACCAAAAAGGCTAGGCATGTAGCTCAGCAGTAGGATACTTGCCTAGCATACACAAGTTCCTGCATTCTATCCACAATATTGCGAATAAACAGAGTGGAATAAAAGAGAATAGAATGAGTGCTAATAATTGATAAGGGAAACAATCTTCTGGCCTATGTCTAGAATCCCTTGCTGAAACCAATGGGATCAGAAAAGGATTTTTTCTTCTTCTTCCCGGGACTATGCTCAGTGCTCTTCTCCTAACCTCTGATGTGTCTCCCTAGTTAATGATGGTGATGAGGAAGGAGAAGATGACGATTGCGGGCTGATTCCCAATATAGAGGAGCTCCCTGAAGATGCTGCCTCCTTGACCTTGAGAAGAGAGAATAGCCTTCATCGCACTATGAGCCGCAGGTGGGCTATTTCTTTAGCTGGTAGCCTTCATCCTTTCCATATTTCCCTTTTTCTATGTGGGTCCATGGTGAATGTCCATGGACATCGCTTGCTCTGCCTGTTTCCTTGGATAGGCAGGAGGAAGGGTTAGGACTGTGACAGTTTTCCACGGTCTGATTTGGTATGGCTTTAATGCCAACAGCGTGTTTGAGACACCTTCTTGGAAGATACCCCTTGGAAGTCCCTAGATTCTTAGGAAAGTTTCTCCCTTTCTGCTTCCCAGCTCTAGGCCCAGCAGAAGGCATCTGACATCCTTGAAAAACTCCTTGAAAACTCGGAATGCGAATGCCCTGAAGGAAGAAGAGCCAGTGAAAGGCCAGAAACTAATTGAGAAGGAATTCATGGAAAGGGGAAAGGTAAACACCCCACAGAAAGGACCACTTGAGATGATATGTAGCTTACGATCAGAAATTTTAAAATGAGGTGAATGGAGCAACGTGTTCTATTTGTTAGGAATCTTGAGATTCTTTATTAAAGTTGTAAATGAAGCTGTAGGCTTTCTATCAAGTCATATTTCTATGATAAATTACATGTTTCTTGTAAATATCTTGATTATATTCTTCATGAGGGTTTGATTCCATTCTAATATAGAAAGAATAACAAGACTGTCTTGAGATGCAACTCTAGGACCAAGAAATGCTAATATATTGGACCCAGAACATATATTTCAAATGTATTCAAACCACAAAGGCCAAGGTCCACAGTAATACTCCATGTCCTACTCTGTTTTGATATCTTCCCATCTTAAGTATCTTCAAATTCGTTTAATAACTTGACTAGTATTTACTCTGCATTGTTTCACCATTGGTCTGTTATCCTGGCCCAGATCAGAAATAGTGATCACAGATCACCATATTGTGCTATTATCCACATTTCCAGGAGAGTTCACTGCTCCCTGTGATTGGTTTTCTAGGTAATTCTTCACCAAAAGCCATTAAAATGTTCCACTAATATTGATGGGTTCTCTGCAGGTGAAGTTCAGCATCTACATAAAATACCTACAATCAGTGAGATGGCGTTCAATAGCCTTCATTGTCTTTTTCTACACAATGAATTCTGTGGCTTATATTGGGTCCAATCTTTGGCTCAGTGCTTGGACCAGGGACTCTTCCATCTACAACAGCACCACCTATCCGCCCTCTCAGAGAGACACGAGAATTGGGGTCTATGGAGCACTGGGAGTAGCACAAGGTATTTGTAAAAGGAAACATTTTTTATTATGTCCTGGGTGCAAATTTTTCAGGTATTCTTGTTTATTGTGCTAATAAAACTATTTCCATTTCTAGCTATATTTGTGGTTCTTGCAAGTATGTGTAGCGTATATGGCTGTAACTATGCATCAAAAACCTTGCACCGGCAGCTGCTAGTCAATATCCTTCAAGCACCTATGAGATTTTTTGATACAACACCCACAGGCCGGATTGTGAACAGATTTTCTGGGGTAAGTATCTCAAAGGATATATGATTGTGTGTTTATATGGAGATATCTTTCTATTTTCTATAGAGAGGAATTCTCATTCCCTCCCACCAGACAACTTTGTGCGATTTCAATTATTTCGTCCACTCAGCATGCACATGTTTTTTGTGTACATCCTGCTACATCCCAGGGATGTAAGGATGAGCAGCCCTGGCCCTTTGGTTGCTACTATCTAGTAAAGGAGACAAGCAAAGAAATGAAGAACTGGGCCTAGGAGTTAGCTCAGAGAGGCACTGCCCCTGCCTGGTAAGTGCAAGGTCCTGTTTGGTCCCAGATACTGGAAGAAAAAAAAAAGAAATGAAGAATTATAATAGGATATGGTTAAACCAGTAAAAACAGAGTCTAAAGTAGTGTTCTGGGAGTGCAAAGAAATGACAAATGAAAGAGATATTGGCTTAACCTGGATGACTAAGGCCAGGAGTCAGAAGTGAAACAAGTTCAACAGCAGCAGTAAGGAGGAGATGGTGGGGTTACAGAGGGAGGAGGTGGGCTGCAGAAACACGGTAACTGGGCCATCCTGCGGGAGGAGGGCGGAAGCCTACTTCATTGCACTGACAGAACCTGTGGCAGGGGACCAAAGGAGCAGGAAGACAACCCTTGGCTTGCTCTCTGCCTTTTTTCCTGAAACTTCTCTCTGATGCTTTAAAGATTAGTGAACCAGGGGCCAGGGATTTAGCTCAAGTGGTACCATACCTACCTTGGAATGCACAGGTAAAAACTGGGGGGAAAGAATAAATACAATATATTGGAAGGTTGAATGAGAGCTAGCTAATTTAAGGAGATTTTCAAACATTGTGTCTATCTACTACAACCTCAGAGCCTCTGGCTTTCCTCTCATCCTTCAAAAACGTTTTGAATACCTTTCATGAGCCAAATATTGTACAAGGAGCTGAGCCCTCAATAACCGCTAAGCTTATGCACAGATAGCTTTCTTCTGTGGGAAGTACTTGCTTCACTTACTTTTTAAAAAATGAATCTGAGATGAGAGTTTCAGGATCAGAAGCAGAGACACAGCAATTCTGAACTCTATTCAAGTGTCAGCAGCAATTTCTACTCTGTGGAGGAGAGTATTGTTTTAAAGTAATTGCTATTTATTTGGTCCACACACATAAGCAGATGCATAAAGGATAGCTCAAAGCCACTGCCAGAAAATGGGGACAAAATAACCACCCTTAAACAGTGGGCAGGAAACTGGTCCCCATTTGTCATTTTCTGAGGTAGAAACAGTACCTCAGGCATATTATCAATGGAGACCATTTAAGTGGGTTCTTTGCCTCTTAACAGAGCCTTAAAGGGAATACACTTTTGGATGGGAACATTTCCTGCAGGAATTTTACAAAACTGGTGTAGACTTTCCCATGGCATTTCATTTGATTAATTCTAGGAAAAAGCGAACATAGAGGTCTTTCTATGAGCTGGATGGGCTATAGTTATACTTTGCTGAGTGCTTTTGCATGAATACAGAGATTATGGTTAATCATGTATACATTTTTGGAGGAGGTGATTCCGATGTATAAAGGTGAGTTTGATCTAGAGTCTTCTCTAGATCAGTGGCTGAATCCCCAAGAGGAGAAAGAGCAAAAGAATACTGATGCTCACCTGTCACCCCAGTTACTTAGATGGCTAATCTAGGAAATCCACAACTTTGAGGTCAGCCTGAGCAACTTGGTGCTCTTTTAACTCTTGTTAAAGAGTTGGGGATAGCCGGGCAGGGGGGCATATGCCTGTGATCACAGCACTCTAGAGGATGAGGCAGGAAGATCACCACAAGTTTGAGTACAGCCTGAAATACATAGTGAGACTCTGTCTCAAAAAAACTGCCCCCCTGAAAAAAAAAAGAAAGTGCTGGGAGTATGTCTCAGGGCAAGGTCCTTAATTCACTCACCAGTACTATAGATAGAAAGGAAGGGATTGGAGGGAAAGGAAAGGAGACCAAACGGAGGAAATGAGGATGAAGAATGTATACTAGAAGATCAAACAATCTGCATAGAACTAATGGCTGGGGAAGGCCTTTCTCTCCTCTCTTTTTGTTCTTCCTCCTCCTCTTCCTCCTTCCTCTCTTTCCCTCTCCTTCACCTTTCTGTCTCCCACTCCCTCTCCCTCTTTTCCGACCTGGAAGTTGTCATATATTTCATTCTGATGTGACTTTGGGAGGGGCAGATAGACTCAAGAGTAAGTCTCCATTCAGAGCTCTCTTGGAAGACAGTTATCCTTGACCCACTTTGAGAAACTCTAGGAACAATTTGAACTCATGTTATTACTACATATTGTTAATCATAGAATCAATATAATCCTCTAAGAAAGCTATAGTGGGATGTCCCAAGGTGTAAGTTAGGTTTCCTACATGTGCCATTTATTCTGCATTAATTTATTCCATGTGACAGGAAGGCAGTGTGGCAGTAAGACCTACCAGTCACCTTTGGGTTTCCTGCTTAGAACACTGATTGGTTAGGAATCACATTCCTTTGTATTTCCCTTCCTCCTCCTCCTTCTAGTTTTGTAGTTCAGACTGGTCCTGACCTCACTATGTAGCCCAGACTAACCTCAAACTAGCAATCCTCCTGCCTCTGCCTCCCAAGTGCTGGTATTAGAGGTGTGAGCCCCCACACCTGGCACTGTGGTATGTGATTCTGATTGCTGGTGGGGGTGAATCTCCTTGCCCAGCATTGTTGTTTGTGGTACTAGAGATAGAATTAGGGACCTTGTGCCAAGCAGATGCTGGAATCACTGAGCTAAGTCCCCAGCTCTCCTTTTCCTCTTAAAGTTCTGTTCCTGACAGGAAACAGCTTCTCAGTGTAAGGTAGTTATTTGGTCAAAAGTAATTGACAAGACTTGTTGACTAAGGGTTCCAAACAAGTGTTGGTTAAATGTTGCGTTACAAGCTCCATTCTAGGTACTCACCAGAGTTAGGCCCTGTGTAAAATGAGAATAATTGAATTGGCTTGGTTATGTGTCGGTGTAAGTCCAATGGTGTAAGTCCAATGTAGGTCCGGGGTCGCTGAAGGAAAGGAGGCACTCAGGGATGAGTTCCAGCAAAGAGAACAGCCTCCAGAGGACTGAACCACCTAGCTGTCTTCCAACAGCTTTTTTATTATGGAGCCAATACAAAGTAGCAATGCACAGGGGTAAAAACAGAAGAGGTGGGCTGGAGCATTTCCTGGTCTAGACCTTGCAGTTCTTCCTGATTCCTATCCCAGTGTTTGTTTACCAATCTCATTTGCAAGATTCAGTAATACAAAACTTAACAAGATGCCCGGGGGAACATCCTGTGAACTGGTGATAAGGAAACTCAGGAGTTCTGCATCAGGAGCTCTGCAGAAGTTCTGCTTAACTGGTAGCCCCAGGAAACTGCTAAATGGCTGCCTTTTCCCCTACAGTTATGGGCGAAGGATTTACCAGGATGGCTCTGTTAGCTTATGATTGTGAATGGTTTGATACATTTGGTGAATGAGAATAGTGAAAATCTTTTGCAAAAGGTGAAGAATGACTGTTGTTTCTATTTGGAGGGACTTTGAAAAATGAAGACATGACAAATTAAATTGGCTGTTAGGGTAAGCAGTACAGTCTGTTGAAAATTAATATCTTTAAAAGATTAAATGAAACTTACTGGAAATAATCAGATTCCTGGCCGTGGCCAGGTGGATGTAAATGGTCTCAGTACCTCACTGGCATACCATCTCTCTTAATGGTTTTCCTAGGACATTTCCACCGTGGATGAGACTATTCCTCAGACTGCCCGCAGCTGGGTAACGTGCTTCCTGGGGATAATCAGCACTCTCGTCATGATCTGCTTGGCCACCCCTATATTCATCGTCATTATCATTCCTCTTGGCATCATTTATGTGGCCGTCCAGGTAGGTTGGAGATGACTAGAGCTTTGTTTCTCTCTGCTTAGAACAGCCCAGTATTTTCTCTTTATGGCGAATTACTCCTCTCCAGCGTCTGTACCCTTCAGTCATGTATTGACTGGCCCTGCAGGCCACTGGCTACTGTCTGAAGTTAAACTGTCAACATCCATAGATATGTGGTTCCTGGCACATCTCACTCTGACTTGGATTTATGTTTGGATTCAAGGCTACTCTGAGACTGGCTCTAGACAGTCTTACAGCTCTGTAAGAACCTCCAAGGTCATTTGAAAAGATTGTGCCATAGATCTCCCCTTCTAATTTGGCATAGATATATCTCCACGGAGAAGTCTCTCAAAAGGAACTGCGTCTCTACACCCTAGGCAGTTCTGTTTCACCGGGATGCCTATGGATGAGTGATGGGTGGGTAGCTTAGGGTCAGTTTCAACATATTCTTGGAGAGAACAGGTAAGGCACAATTCACAGGAAAAGAAGAAAGGACTTGTGCCCACAATAAAAAATTGACAAGGAGAGCAAAACTTTGAGGAGAACGCTTGTCCCACTAATTGCTTTTGTAGTGAACTGTTTATCTCGGAAACACAGTTTCAAAGACCCTGTAGTGTGGGTGTTATGGCCTTGTGGACTGTGGTATGATAACACTCCCTTTGTTGTTCCATAGGCATATGGTCATCACTATAGTAGACTTTTGATATTCATAAACGTCATCAAATAAGAAGCAGGATTATTTGAGGAAACTTCCACACATGATTATGATTCTCATATGCCCAGTTCTTCCCATGTTTTACAAATTCTTACGGAATCCAGTAGGACTACTCTCCCATCCGTCATCCTTTTCCCGTCAGGCCACAGAGATACTGGCTATACTCTATTACATCCAGTTTCTTCTTATATGAAAAATCAATATTCTGCACATTTTGTTTCGCTGTCTTTCTCTTCAGATACCACCAAGACATAGATTTAGTTCCAACTGATCTCTGCGATTTTTACCCAAACCACAGAATTCCTTTTCCTGGTCATTTTGTCACCAGATCCACTTTACACACCTCAGAGGTCTAGAAAACTTTACAAAATCCCTTTGAAGGCAACCTCTCTGACAGTACAGACATCTGCAGACTTCAGGGGAGAATGTTCACTCAACCCACAGAACTCCTCATGTAGTTTGGAAACTCAAATCACTGTGGCTCCGCTCCCTGCCAGTCCCAGTCTTGTCGTTCTCCTCTTCCCTGCACCCGTGTCCTTCTTCTTCTAGCCGGTGGTGACACTGCAGGGGTCTGTCCTGTCCACATGTGAACATCAAGCAACGAATGCGGGCTCACGGCCCTCGAGGAAGAAGTGTGGTGCATGTGACATGCTGGTATGACTGACACCTTTCCTTTTGCGTTCAGGTATTTTATGTGTCCACCTCCCGCCAGCTGAGACGCCTGGACTCCGTCACTAGGTCCCCGATCTACTCGCACTTCAGTGAGACTGTCACAGGCCTGCCTGTCATTCGGGCCTTTGAGCATCAGCAGCGCTTTCTGATGTGCAATGAGAAGGGGATTGACACCAACCAGAAATGTGTCTTTTCCTGGATTGTCGCCAACAGGTGAGGCTCCCTGGACATTTCCCCAGAAGTGTGCGCTCAGGTTTTCCACACATGGCTCGTAGGGTAGGCCTTCGGTTTGCCGCACTCTCTCATGGTCTGAGAGCAGACAGAAAAGAGTATGAGCTTTGCGGTCAGAAACCGCTTTCATACATCAGCTCTTCCATTTACTAAGCCAGGTGAGTTGCTCGACCTCTAAGGAAAACATGAATTTCTTTATCTTTCCTAATGAAAAGGACACAACCTACCTTACAGGGTTATGGTGGAAGTCAAATGACATTTATGTGCATTTGGTAACCCAGGTATCATCCACATGACGGGCACACTGAATGTTCTCTATTTACCACCCTAAGAATGGATATGAGATTCTCCACAGGCATGAGATGCTTTTCAGAGTGGTAGAAAAAGCAGAAGTTGGAGGGAGGAGAGTTAGGAATTAAAAAAAAAAATTCTGATACGTAAGTTTAAGAAAAACATTTAATAAACTTCTAGAAATACATTTAGGTATTGTCGAGTCACAGTGAGGCGCCCCAGGAGCACAAGAGCTCAGTCAGAAGTGGGCCTCACGTCCTGTGATGAGTCCCTGACGGGTGAATGGCATTAAACTCTGGAAGCAGTGGTGTGTCCTAGAAGGAGAAAAGTCTTTTCAGGAAGAGAAAATTCTTGAATGATTTCCAAAGTATCTTGAGGTGGTAAAGGCAGGCTAATGATGGTTGGTTTTATTTGAAACATTCAGAAATCCAGAATTTGATTATAAAGATGCTTGATTTTCTAGAGACTATTTGTTGTTGTTGTTGTTGTTATTATTATTTTTTTAAATCTGAGACAGGGTCTCGCTTTGTGGTTCAGGCTGGCTCTGAACTCAGCCTCAAACTCACATCACAGCAATCCTCCTGCCTCCCGAGTGCTGGGATTACAGGCATGAGCCACCATGCCCGGCACTGTGGTATGTGGTATGGTTGCTGCTGGGTGTGAGTCTCCACACCCGGTATTGTGTGTGGTTACCGAGGATCAAACCCGGGTCCTTGCGCTTCCAAGACAGGCGCCGGAACCACTGAGCTAAATCCCCGGCCCATCTGTTGTTGTTATTTTTTGAAATAGAGCCTCTATGTAGCTTAGGCTGTCTTTGAACTATGATGTAACTTAGGCTGGCCTCAAACAGATGGGGCTGCTTGGCCTCAGCCCTCCGAGTGCTACAATTACAAGTGTGTGCTGCCATATCCAGTTTATTTCTAAGCAAGCGACTTTTGAGAGAAAATAGACCTTTAAATAAATCAGTTGGACTTATTGTGTCATATTTATCTGCACATGTATTAGAATCATTAGTGCAAACTTAAATATATTTTACTTGGAAAAGTCAATTTTTTAATAAAATATCTTTTTACGTGTACTCTTCAGTTCTCTATAAACCCTCAGTGTATTTCCCTGTGATCAACAACTCACGCTTGTTTTCCTTCCACCTTGAGCTTCTTCTCTCCTTTTAAAAACATTGAGATCCAACAGGATAATGAACCTTTCTGTGGTGCTTGCATTTTAGCCATGTGCAGATTCCCTAGGGCATGGCTTCTTCAGCCTGATCAAAAGAGACCACTTTTAGCATTCACCTAAAATGAAGATTTTTGAACTTATCTTAGGTCCCTGAATCTGAATTTCCTGGAGAAAAGTTCAAGAATTTTTTGCATAAACTTGTAACAGTTGCCCTGAGTGATTCTTATAATTTGACAATTTTGAAGTCTGAAGTGTAGGATTCCTTTACTAAGAAAATTCCTTTAGGACCTTTAAAATGCACTGTAGCCAGGCATGGCGGCACATGCTTATCGATCACAGTATTCAGGCTGAGGCAGGGGGATTGCTATGAGTTCAAGTTCAAGACTAATCTGAAATACATGGTGAGATCCTATCTTTTAAAAAAAAGAGCAATTTAATTTCTTTAAAAATATTAATTGACTTCTGGAATACATTGAGATATTCTGAAACCAAATTAGGCATTTCCTTAAGAGAAGAGCCCACTCTTGAAGACATAAGTGTAGGCAAAGACTTTATGAACAAAACCTTGATCACACAAAAAATATTACAAAAATCAACAAGTGGGATCTCGTTATATTAAGATGCTTATGCACAGCAAAAGAATCCAACAACAGAGCAAAGAGACAACCAACAGTGCTGTAATTTTTTTTCCCAGCTTTTCCTCAGACAAAGGACTAATATCTAGAATATACAAATAACAAAAAAAAATTAGGCTCTCTCCCAAATTTAAAGATTCAGTCCAAAATGGGTATCTGAAATGAATAGATACTTCTTGGATGAAAAAGTACAAACAGTAAATAAATATATAAAAACTGTTCAACATCACTGGTCAGAAATGCAAATGAAAACCACACTAAGATTCCATTTTAGATAGAATGGCTATTATCAAAAACTCAACCAGCAGGGCTGAGGATTTAGCTCAGTGGTTCCAGCGCCTGCCTTGCAAATGCAAGGGCCTGGATTCGATCCCAGGTAACCACATACAACAATGCTGGACGTGGAGACTCACACCCACTAGCAATCAGTACCACATACCACAGTGCCAGGCGTGGTAGCTTACGCCTGTAATCCAAGCACTCAGGAGGCAGAGGCAGGAGGATTGCTGAGTTTGAGACTGAGTTCAACACCAGTC
The DNA here is from genome assembly GCA_004026965.1 of Petromus typicus. NCBI lineage: Eukaryota > Metazoa > Chordata > Mammalia > Rodentia > Petromuridae > Petromus > Petromus typicus. Next base: position 197,615 of record PVIR01000108.1, on the reverse strand, counting down.
TGAACTTCAAAGCAAGACCTTGTCTCAAAAAAAAAAAAAAAAAGAAACAAACAAACAAAGAAAAGAAATCAATCGATAACAAATGCAAGCAAGGCTAAGGGAAAAAGGAACACTTTTTTTTTTAACTGTTGGAGTGAATATAAATTGACACAATCAGTATGGTGGTTCCTCAAAAAACTAGAACTGAAAGTCATATTTGATCTTGGTATCTTCCCAAAAGAGTTAAAAGTATACCACAGGGAAGTATGCACACTCATGTTTATAGCAACAGAGTTTGTAATAGCCTAACCTGGGAAACAGCCCAGATGTCTATCAATGGATAAATGGATAAAGAAAATGTGGACTTGCCGGGGATTTAGCTCAATGGTTCTGGCTCCTGTCTTGCAAGCTCAAGGACCCGGGTTCGATCCCCGGTAACCACATACAATACTGGGCGTGGGGACTCACCCCAGCAGCAACCAGTACCACATACCACAGTGCCGGGCGTGGTGGCTCACGCCTGTAATCCCAGCACTCGGGAGGCAGAGGCAGGAGGATTGCTGTGATGTGAGCTGGAGGCTGAGCTCAGGGCCAGCCTGAACTCCAAAGCGAGACCCTGTCTCAAAAAAACTAAAAAAAAAAAAAAAGAAAATGTGGGTTTTACATACAGTAGAGTAGTGTTCTGCTATAAAGAAGGATAAACTTGATACATTTTTAGGTAAATGTATGTACCTTGAGAACATCAAAAGTACAAGTGAAATAAATCAGACACGTGTTTGAATATAGCATTATTTCTCTTGTGTGAGAAACTGAAAGGGTAAATAAGGACCAACACAGGTGATAGATATTGGGAAGTAGAAAGAAAATGTTCAAATGGGAAGGAGAACAGGGAAGGGGAGGGAGAAGAGAAGGAAGAAGTGGAAAGAAAAAATAGAAGGAAAAATGAGAAACAGAGCCCTTGCACACACGGAGGGCTGAAGCGAGCGGAGAGGGACACTTCCCGTGACGATGACGGGAAGAGCGGCCGACAGCTCTCTCTGCTTCTGTCCCCACAGATGGCTTGCAGTCCGCCTGGAGTTTGTTGGCAACCTGATTGTCTTCTTCGCCTCCTTGCTGCTGGTTATTTACAAAAGCACCTTAACTGGGGACACTGTGGGCTTTGTGCTGTCCAATGCCCTCAATGTGAGTCTAGGGGTGGGAGTTTGGCTAAAGGACTGTACTTATTCCTAATTTGATCCTGAAGTACACTATGAAGACCAGGCTTTTGATTTCCGTCTAGGTAGAGGAACTAGGGAAACCGAGGTTCAAAACCTGGCTCCATCTTTTACCCACGGACATAATTCTGACCCTTTACAAGTAGGCACAAGTGTCATACAGGGAAAGAAGAAACAAAGTGGTGTTGACCTGGGGGCTTAAGAAGACCGCTTCCTGTGTTTTGATTTATTTCTTATTTTATTAGCACATTTGGGGTATACATTATGGTCACATTCACCACTGTTTGTACCTGTATATCTTGATATGATGTATCTTGATCCTTCATGTATTTCAATTTAATAGTTGCCTATCCTTTTGCCTTTTTTGACGGATTCTAGTCACAAGGCTGGAGTAAATAAATAAGAGACAGTTTTCTTCAAAATATAGCAGGAATCAGGAAGTCTTTTGGATAAACAGTTCCTCCTGAGTTTGTTTTTCTTCTCATGGAACAGTTGGAGCCGATGAGTCGCATAAGCTATTCAGTAGTATCTCAGGCTGCATCCACACAGTGAGCGGGCGTCACAGCACATTGCAGCGCAGCGGCTGACAGTGCAGTAACTGTCCGGGAAATATCTGTTGGACAGTGAATCATTTGACCATCCCTCACAGTATCTTTTGGACTAATATTTTAGAGGTTTGCATAGCCGTTTGTGTGCTTTCTGTGTTTCTGTCTTCTGTATAGAGGCCCACTGTGATCACACCAGGACACCCAAAAGGTCTCTTGGTTTGTTGTGCTGCCACCCCTTCACCCCTTAGGACAGACAAGGTTGAACCAGGAAACTATCAGATAGAACCGGACAAAAGCAGTCAAACATCAGCACTTGCACATGGTGCAACCTCCATAAAATATTGACTCTTAGTTCCCAGGATCCTGTCTCCACAGATACATGTGTGTATATATATTGGGAGGAGAACCAGGGACTGAACTCAGGACCTTGTGCTTGGAGAGGCAGGTGCCAGAGCCACTGAGCTAAATCCTGGCCCTGGTTAGATGTGTTTGTGTAACAGCAGGGAAGCACTTGCAGTGTCTTGGTGTAAAGAAAGATGAAAGTCCACATGGATGTCTCATGATAACGACTTAGCTAAATAAGGACAAAGAGAGAAGGCAGCTTTTTGGAAGGCCTTTTCCTGCCCTGGGTTTTTGGTTTTTGGTTTTTGGGGGTTTTTTCACTCTTCTTCTTCATATTCTTCCCCATTTGCAGAACACCACCTATAACCACTTCTAAAAAGAGCACTTAGCTGATGGTCAAGAGATCTGAATTCTGGCCCAACTCAAATATCCAACTTCCCCAACCCCATCTTTATTCCCAGACCCCTCGAAGCTCACCTTGCCCTTCAGGCAAGCACCACATGGTGGAGAACTTATGTTCCCCAGCCATTCAGTGCATTGGCCTGATCCCCAACCCAGGAAACAAGGTTGTCTTTCTTATACTGATATATTCTTATAGACCCCCACCCAGTGCTGGGTACAAAGAAAGCACTAGCATGACTTTATATTCAGACTCTTTGAGTTGGTGTCTGAGCCCAAGATCAGTTTTAGTCTTATGTATTATTTTTTTCCCCCTACAGATCACACAGACCCTGAACTGGCTAGTGAGGATGACGTCAGAATTAGAGACCAACATTGTGGCTGTTGAGAGAATAAATGAATACATAAATGTGGAAAATGAGGTAAGGAGGCATTAAAGAATCCAGGCAGAAGGCCCGTGCCACTCCTCTGAGTGACCATCTTCATCGTTTCATCTTCATCATATTTCATATGAGTTCATAACATTATTAAAAGTCTACTTCACCCTAATTCAAAGCACTTAATTTCTTCAAACTTAGGAAATGATTTAGGGAATCTCACGTCTTACAAAATGTACCATGTTAAATGATGGCTCCTTTGTGGCGATCCATAGACCAACTTTATGGGATAGGGTTTGTTTAAATGAGTAAAATAGGAACCTTCTAGAAAAACAAGTTCAAGTCAGTCAGGTAGCTGGACACTGCTATCTTTCTATGGTTTTACGGCATGAGGATAGCTTGGCTGAGTTGCCACCATATGTAAAGCGCTTCTCATCTGTCCCCTGCTAGGCCCCCTGGGTGACTGATAAGAGACCTCCCCCAGACTGGCCCAGCAGAGGTGAGATCCAGTTTAACAACTACCAGGTACGATACCGGCCTGAGCTGGATCTGGTGCTGAAGGGGATCAACTGCAACATTAGGAGCACTGAAAAGGTAGGTGGATGTGAGGCCTTACGACCAGAGACACAGAGTGGGGAACAACTGGACTTGGCCTTTATCCCTGGGGGGCAGGTCCTCCATTTGAGTTCAGGGACACAGCACCACCACCAGAGGGCAGCATACCAACAAGGAGGCCCTGCTTCCCTGCCCGTTTGCTTCCGCTACGGGAACAGCACAGCAAGGACGTCAGGAAGGAAATGAGGAAGCCCTGGGCGTGGGGAGGGAACTGTTGAGAACATGGCTCTCCAGGGAGAGGGGCTCACGTCTAACCCAGACATCGGGCATGCGTGTAAGGTGCTCAAGCCCTCCAAGGGTTTGGAGTCCAAGACACAGTCAAAAGTATCCGGGTGAGGATGCTGAGGTCCAAATCCGGGTCTAGTTCTCAGCTGAAGGCAGTCCTGGTCCTTCCTGTTTCTTTTCTAAACAACGATTCAAAATAAAAAAGAAGCCGTAATTTCTAATGATATTGTAACAGCAGCAGCTGCTGAGAGTGTGGATCCAGCGCTCTCTGCATAGCTCATCAAACAAGTTGTGAGGTAGGCTGGGAGAACCATCTTTTTCTGACTCTTGACTCTTTTTCTCCTTAAAAAAACAAAAATAAAACAAAACAAAAAACCGCCAAAAGCTAGGGCTGGGGCTATAGCTCAGTGGTTCCGGCATCTGCCTGGCAAGCGCAAGGTCCCAAGTTCAATCCCCAGTAACCACAATGCCAGGTGTAGTGACTCACGCCTGTAATCCTAGCACTCTGGAGGCAGAGGCAGGAGGATTGCTGTGAGTTCGAGGCTGGCCTGGACTACATAGTGTAGTATGAGGCTCGAGTTTAGCCTGAACCACAAAGCGAGACCCTGTCTCAAACAAACAAAATCCCAAAAGCCTTTTACTGTCTTAGAGATGAAAAAGCCAATCACTGCTTCTTACCACCTGTGATTGTGAACAGCCAAGATAAATCATTTCTCCTTCTAGAGCCATATGTAGAACTAATGGGAACTGTATTCACAGGTTGGTGTGGTGGGCAGAACAGGGGCTGGGAAGTCGTCCCTCACGAACTGCCTCTTCAGAATCTTAGAGTCTGCAGGCGGCCAGATCATCATCGACGGAATAGATATTGCTTCCATTGGGCTCCACGACCTCCGAGGGAAACTGACCATCATCCCTCAGGTAAGCTCTAGAATTTACTTTGGGGCTGGGGATTTAATTCAGTGGCACTGTAACCACCTTGCAAGTGCAAGGTCCTGGGTTCACTTCCAGGTACTGGAGGACAAGAAAAAAGAAAAAAATATAATTTACTTTGACACATACAGTGAAGCAGCCTATTCTTCAGGAAACGTTGGTATCTTGTCAATTAGCAGTTAAATTTGTTTCCAGCTCTTGAAAGAAGTTTTTTGAATTTTTTGTAATGTACATTTGTGACCGCCAGGGATTGGCCAGTAGGTGGCAGCAACACAACAAAGGTCAAACAGCAAATTGCACAGCATTTGTATAGCCCGACATGGTTTGGGAGACCTTTGCAACTAACTTTGCAAGTTTTGCTGCTGAAGCTTAAAGCCATTAAGCTTTCTATTCTCTATCTGATACAGTTAAAAAATAGAGGAGAAAATATACTGCAGGTGTTCAAGTGGCACATTTATTGTATCAGCGAGAGAGACTTCTCTGGTTTGCTCTCTGGACCCTTCCAAATAATGAGAGCCATGAAGCTCCGGTGTGACTCCTCAGAACCACATCTCCTCTCTCCTGCGGCCACGTCCCCGGGGAGGCTTTGCTTTGCCTTTGCTCGCTTGGTTTGATACACTCTCTTCTCGACTCTTCAAACATGCCAGTACATGTTCTACGCTTCCTTGACCCCTCTCCCTTTCTTTGGAAGAGGGATATTCCGCTTGCATTTTCAGTGGTATTTGTGGCAGGGGCAGGGGATTTAGCTCAAGCGGTACCGCACCTACCTTGTGATTACAGGGACCGAGTTCCATCCCCAGCACCGCCAAAAAAATTAATCAATAAAAGAATCTGTGGGAAATTTGGAAATCTATAAGTATGCCTCAGAATGAAACAGGAACAAAGCAAACCCAGGGCTCGTCTTAATCCTGCGCTGGCCACTGTCCAAAGCCTTCAGAGGGTCTGCAGAGGCGGACCATCAGCCCGCTTCCGGCCTGAGGAGTCGGCCTCAGGCCCGCCCGACACACTTTCTTCTGCTGGGTCTTCTTTGCCTCCAACCCCAATACTCCCTTCGTCTGTTGACTCGCAGGACCCCATCCTGTTCTCCGGGAGCCTCAGGATGAATCTCGACCCTTTCAACAACTACTCGGATGAGGAGATATGGAAAGCGCTGGAGCTGGCTCACCTCAAGTCTTTTGTGAGTGGCCTACAACTCGGATTGTCCTACGAGGTGACAGAGGCTGGTGACAACCTGAGGTAATGTCTCACATCCTCCCCTTCACAGGCTCTGAGAGAGTGGTGGCCGCTCCTCCTCATGTTCTTGTGTTAGGTGATGTCTGGTGCTGTGGAATTTTCACTACGAAGGTCTAATTTTTCATGTGCAAAATAAACCCCCTGTGAAGATCATACGATGAAATAGATGTGAAAGTGCTCATGTGTCCCTGACAATATTTGTCCTAGAACATGCCCCTCACATGGCATTGCATGAGATGGGCTCACAGTGGCCGTTACTGCAGAGAATCGTAGAGAGCAGGTTTCCACCCAGCTGCACAGTAATTAATTATGAAAACAGGCCCAATGCCTGGTCCAGCGCTAGAGTCAGTTTAACTGACGTGAGGTGAAAACAGAACACAGGGAGTCTTGAAGGGCCCCAGCAGACTGTGACGAGAATCCCCATTTGGAAACTTGACTCACAGCACACGTGAGTGTCGGGAGGTGGTGTCCGCAAGGCCCGTGGGTACCGCTGAACCACCTTAAACCAACCCAGAGGCTCTTGCAGCCCTCGGAGTTCTTTTGACTTTTCAAAGTGTGTTGATCTAGTGGTAGGTGGGAAGCGTTAGAAATTGAAGGTCAGGAAGGAAGGAGAGCTCAGTAACTCAACTAATGGCCCAGCAGCTCTGAATTCCCCAGGTGCTTGGTACGAATGTGGAATCTGGGCCCAGCCCTATTCATCCAAGTCTGCATTTTAGTAAGATTCCCAAGGGGTCTGTGGGCGTGCAGCAGCTTGAGAAACACCACTTAGCGCACTGGTTCCTAACTAAGCTGCTATGGTCAGCCATGATACTTGACAAATTCCGGTGCCCAGGCGGCACCCCAAACCAACTGATCCCAGGACCAAGGTGACATGACCCAGGCAAGGGACACTTGCAAGGTACAACAGGAAATACCATCAGTTTGTTTTCCCTTAGCAACTGATCTAAGAACTAGTAGGACTCGAGTAGGTAAAAGATGCTGGAAATGTCCAGCTCTTTCTTTCTTATGGCCGAGGAAGCTGGCATTGAGAATGTGAACACGAGGGGAAATGGACAGAGAGGAGAGAGACAGAGCAAACAAAACAAGACAGCCCTGTCACAGCAGATTCCCTGGGGAAGGAGAGGACTGTAAGGATCACTTCTGGGTGTGTGTGTGCGCGCGCGCGTGTGTGTGTGTGTGATGTAAAAGATCAGTCAATAAATATATATTAGCATCTGCTATGTGCCAGACACTGAAGACATAGCGGCAAAGGACAGTGACACACCTCGGACTTCCTGCACAGACACCATGACAGGGGAGAGAATACATGATGATGCTGTCACCGTTTGAAAGGAAGGCTAGGACACTGTGGCAGAATATGATAGTGACACTTCTGGCTTTTGAGAATAAATCACACCATCCTGTTGCCCATACTGAGGGACCTGTGAATAGTATAACCAGGGCCTGCATTTCAGAATTGAACTTCAGACCTGCTTTGGGGGCTAAAAACTAAAATATTTTCCTGAGTAATAGAAAGTCAATGTGGAGAGAGCAGCTGAGGGCCAGAGACCCGATCACACAGCCTGTGATTATAAAGTCCAGCTGGCTGGCCACAAGGAGATTGGGAAAAGCTAGGTAACGAGTTTTGTAGTGTCTCTGATCTTACACTGCAGACAAACAACAGAAGTTTGTCTTCAGTGACTTCTCATCTCCCGCATGAGTTTTCTAACAGAAAATTACAAAATTGTAGCCAGCCTCTTTTTAAGGCACTCCCTTAATGGCCACCAGAGGAAAGTGCAATTAGCAAATTCACAGATATTTCTTTCACATCGTTTCCCAAAGCTTCTTTACACAAATAAGAGGCCCAGCCTTCATTATAGGATTTTAGCAAATTAAAGCTATTTTCACTTTACAAACATTTGGGATTTCACATCCATCGTATCTCTCACACCAAGACACTGTGTTGCTTAGATAGTCTTGTCTCAGATCAAGGCAGAAAGCCTTGAGCAAATTATTAACCATGAAGGTGGAAGTCCACATTAAAATAACGAGTGGATTCGCCAAGGTCATAGGAAATGCCACCGGGCCATTGCAGTGCAGTGCTGATGGTGTCAAGTGAAATACTGTTGAAATATTTAGTTTATCCCCATTCATGTCATTTGGGAATGTTTGTAATCACTGCAGCCTGTGCAAGACATTTTTCCTAGAGGGGGGTTTTCAAACATATTTAAACATGGAAATAGGTGAGATGTTTATTAAAGATGTACCTCCCTTTGCATTCGGAGCGAGGCCCAGAAATGTCATTTTTTTATTATAACTGTAGTGCTCTTCGAATTAGGAAAGTTTAAAGAAATGTGGATTTGTTCAGGATGAATGGATACTTTGGGAGTGGGAATTGTGCGAGTCTGATCTGACACATGAGCTGTCCTTCAGCCTGCCTTCCCAGTCCTTGGGGCTAACGTGCAGCTTCTTCTGTCGGCTGCAGCATAGGGCAGAGGCAGCTGCTGTGCCTGGGCAGGGCTCTCCTTCGGAAATCCAAGATTCTGGTCCTGGACGAGGCCACGGCCGCTGTGGACCTCGAGACTGACCAGCTCATCCAGAAGACGATCCGGAGCGAGTTCTCCCACTGCACCGTCATCACCATCGCCCACAGGCTGCACACCATCATGGACAGTGACAAGTGAGTGGGGGCAGGGCCTGGTGGGCAGTGACAAGTGAGTGGGGGCGGGGCCTGGTGAGCAGTGACAGGAGTGGGGTGGAGCCTGGTGGGCAGGGACGAGTGAGTAGGGGCGGAGCCTGATGTGCAGTGACAACTGAGTGGGGGCGGACCCTGGTGGGCAGTGATGAGTGGTTGGGGGCGGGGCCTGGTGGGAGTGACAGCAGTGGGGCGGAGCCTGGTGGGCAGGGACGAGTGAGTGGGGGCGGAGCCTGGTGGGCAGTGATGAGTGAGTGGGGGCGGGGCCTGGTGGGAGTGACAGCAGTGGGGCGGAGCCTGGTGGGCAGGGACGAGTGAGTGGGGGCGGAGCCTGGTGGACATAGCTTGGCTCTTAGCAACAGTGTCAGCCACAGAGATCTTTCAGGGTTCACCATTATTTCATAGATGAAACTGAGGCCTAGAGAATTCAAGAAAATTGGCCCCAAGTTATATATCAAGCTAATGAAAACTACCAGGTCCCAGGGTACTGTATTGAGGGTCAAATAGAAAATTACAGTGATTAGCTGAGTACAGGGAGGAGGAGGCCTAACCTAAAGTGGCAGATGTTGGCCGTGGACCTTCCCCACCACCCTGAGGCGCTGGCACTTCCTGATTGAATGACTAGAAGTGCCCTATTCGGGCGCTTTGTTCTCAGAGGTCAGTCAGGCGAGGACACTTTGGAGAGACAAGGCTTCCTTTTTTGATGCAGGGGAGAGCTCACCCTTAAGCCAATCATCCTTAAACAATGTGGACTTTGAAAAAAACTTACCAAAGGAACTCACCCTACATGTATTATTGTTCTATGATGTGCTTCTTTTGTTCAGTGTTACCCGTGGAGTTCATGTTGACACCCACAGCCAAAGTTCATTCATCTTTGTTCTTTATAGCCCTGAAAGATGATCTTACAACTTAGTCCTGGTTAATTTTCTAAATGCCAGTGTCCGAGATGCTACTTTCTAAGCCTTTTCTCTTTTTCTCTTTGTTTCAGGATAATGGTCCTAGATAACGGGAATATTATAGAGTATGGCAGCCCCGAGGAACTGCTGGAGAAGTCTGGCCCCTTCTATCTCATGGCCAAGGAAGCTGGCATTGAGAGTACCAACAACACAGCCTTCTAGCGGCAGATCCCGTGGGGGAGGAAAGGATTCTCAGGATCATTTCTCCGTGCGTGTGCGTGTGTGTGTGTGTGTATGTATGTGTGTGTGTGAAATATGTCTCGTGCAGAGCGGCGTATGAGCTGCGCATTTCTAAAGCGAGGTCTCACCACGCTGCCCAGGCTGGCGTGCAACTCTCGCTCTCCGGTGACTCTCCTGCCTGCTGAGTAAGAACGCAGCTCTGTGGCCCAATGAATGAATATCCACGCATCCCTGTCCAGATTAAGAAGATGAACATTGTCAGGAGCCTTCAAGACCCCTCAGTGGTCCCGCGTCAGTCATAGCCTCTAGCCACCCATCTCTTCCCTACATAATCACTACCCTGAATCTCTTGATAATTGTTCCCTTGCCCTGCATTTTTTCAACTTTGTATGCATCCGTAAACAATGTGTATCTTTAAAAAATTTTATGTAAATAGACTTATACTACATGCATTGTACTCTTTTATGCCATGATTCCTTTGTTCAGTAATAGATCTGAAATTCATCCCTATTGATGCACATAATGAGGTTCATTCACCTTCACTTTCCTTGGTTAGTATGGGCGTATATCAAGCCCCACACACAACTGACCTGTGTGAGAGCTGGTGAGCAGTCAGGTTATTCACAGTGTCTTCCTGGCGGAACAGTGCCACTGTGAAGGTTCTAGTACCCACTCCCTGACAGCCAGGTATAAGGCTCTCCAGGGAATAATTCAGAAACGGAGGTTATACACGTTCACGTGCTCATTCCAGGTAATGCCAACTGAGTATACCAATTGGAAACAGTCTGGCAAGTATCTCATTGAGGGCTTAATAATATTCTCCTGGGTACTGCTGAGGTTAAATTTCTTACCCTTCTGGGGCATTGAAATTTATTTTATTTTATTATTTTTGTGGTACTGAGAATTATTTAAATTTCTTATATAGTTTTTTTTAGCTGCATCTGTGTCTAATAGATCTAATATCTAGATTCTTTGCCATCTGTTGTTTTCGTTGGTTCTTATCTGTGGTGTTCTGTTTCCTTGTATGTCTTGTAAATTTTTACCATAAGCTTCACGTTACTCTTTTTTTTTTTTTTTTTTTAGGTTTTTTGAGACAGGGTCTTGCTTTGTGGTTCAGGCTGGCCCTGAGCTCAGCCTCCAACTCACATCACAATCCTCCTGCCTCTGCCTCCCGAGTGCTGGGATTACAGGCGTGAGCCACCACGCCCGGCAGCTTCACGTTACTCTTAGAACTTGATCTGGTAATGGTTTTTTAGACTTGGTTCTGCCTGGGTTCTCCCTAAAATATTTCTGCCAGCTGCCTGAGGCATCACTCAAAACCTCTCAGAACTGAATTCTGCACTGAGAGGTCTCACTTCGTGTGTTATTAGTGCGGGTCAGACCACACTCCTGCTGCACAAGAGCCAGGCTCTGCTGCACAGATCTCACTGGGCGCCTCACCTCAACATGGTACCTGTTTGGAGACAGGCGTGAATTGTGCTGTGGACTCTTGTATTGTGATGGCGAGATCGGTTCCTCGTACACCTGTCCATCCAGAGCCTTTCCAGCATTCCAGTTTATCAGAGAGGACCCTGTTTTTCTCGCCTCCTTGACAGACCTTGGGTTTCTCTCTGACCTAAATGTCCTGTACTATCAAGAAAGTGAAAGTTCAAGGTTTCTATTTTTCAGAAACAGCCTAAGCTTTGCCCCTCTGACCCGCCTAGGGCTTCTTGGGTCATACTATTTGGGGTTTATCATAGTCCTTACCTCCATTTTGATGAGGTAATAATGAATATTTTTATTTATGCATCATTTTATTATTTACTGACATGCTTGGAGCAGGAATCTTCCTGAAGGACAGTTTTAGTTTGGACCTGCTGTCTCAGCGTAGGAATAGCTCTCTTTTCCCTTTAAATTTGTCCAGTTTGGATGATAAAATTATATGATCTGCCTACATACTGTCCTGTGAATTAGATCTTGAGTCAGCCTAAATGGTGGTTAATAAAGTTATGTAAATACTGAATTGTTGGCTAAGGAGTTTATTGAAGGAGAATTCCCTCCCTAACTCTGCAAAATAGATCTGGAACACTGTATTTTTCTATTTGTTTTTCCTTTCGGTCTTTGAGGCAACATCTTCTTATGTAGTAGTTCAGGCCCGTCTCAGCCCTCAGAGAGCCGGGATCGCAGGAGAGCACCACCTCACCCAGCTCGCCAGCTATTTTTCAGAAATAGCTTTTGACATGTTTACCTGTGTTGGCTCATGGAAAGTGCAGACCAGTATATATTCATCTCTAAGATACCATCAACTATAAAGTGCTCATTCTTGTATGTATTACTACGAGAGAACACTGCTAATCAGACTGAGACATCACTTCTTACAAGATACATCCTTTTTGGGGGGAGTGGATTTTCAGATTATGATAGTACTGTACCGCTAGAGCTCTGTCAGACTCAGCCCAGTCCTTCGTCTCTGCTGTTGATCTTCGTTGCCTTTCCCCTTGTTTTTGCAATTGCAGTTTTTCTTTTAATCTGTCGCCACTGCCACAATCACCATTCTACCCTCTCCTTTATTTTTCTTTCTCAACTTTTTCCTTTTTCACTACCAGGTTCCATGATGGCTTACTCTCCACGATTATTGCAATTTCATATAATAGTGCTTCTTTTATTTTCTTCTTAAATATATTCCATACACTTAAACTTTCCAATTTCCTTCTTGAAACAAGTTTCTGGATATATAGCATTTGGAGAAGCAAGGGCAGCTGTGGAAGACAGGGGAGTGGTTTATATCTGCTGAGAGCTGACTACAAACACTGGGAAATCAAGAGAGATTAAGCGCCCAAGAGGAAAGTGAGCTGTGAGAAGAACCTTCGGACTTTGTCAATTTGTTTTCCAAACACAGTGGTCCAGGCTCACGTTTGTATCTTCATTTCCAGAGAACTCTGAAGATTAATGACCCTCACAATTCATTTAGCCTCTATTAAATGCTTCGCACTATCTCTTATTATTTAAAAATCAACTTAATATAAAATATACTTAAGAGAACATTTGATTTCATTGTGGCCTAAATTAATATTCTTCTCACGAGTTTTTTTCCCACTGAACAACCGCAAGGATAATTGGAGATGACTACTTGGAGCTATACCCCCCCTTAAGATGCCAGCATATCACTGCTAATCTTTTGGCCTCTTTCTGTGTTTTTCTTAGTTCTTTTGGATACGTGGAATGGTAATAGCACTTTTGAAGTGAAGAAGCTGGTGCTTGTTGTTAAGCTACTGTCTCTCGGTTGCAAGCCTCTCCCAGGTACTCCTTCGTGGTCCCGGAGCTGGGACTCGCCAGTCACGTTTCTGCTTCGCCACCTCCCTCCTCCTAGGTTCTGAGGACAGAGGCTGCTGGGGGACGGCAGGCACGGGGTGGCAGGGTCGAGACTGCCCTTCCTGCTGGCTCTGTTCCTATTCGTGTCGCTCTAGCAGGATCTGTCTCGGCAGCAGCGGTTTGTTCAAGCAGCAGCACTGATTTTAGTCTGCAGTTTTTCTAACACTCCTAGAACCAGTGTCCCGGTGTCCCCTCAGAGAAACCTGCACCAGCCGCTAGCATCTGCTCAGAGGTAATGGAGTAAAAAGTAATAATTCTACATCAAGACATTGATATAGGAGGAAGAATAAATATATCAATGGAACTAATTTTTTTTGTAAGCTCATTTTGTATAAGTGCTTTTTGAAACAGCCTCTGAAGGCAATAGAAAAGGATACACTTAATCACAAGTGCAGACCGATCAAAAATTTACAAGATCAAGAAATGCTCTCCAAACATTGATGTTTAAGTATTTAAGCTGCTGCAGTTCAGATTTAGTTGACCTAAGACTATATTCTACTGTAAGCATAAGCTTATTTTTCCACATAAACTAGATGCTGAACTGGCTTTTTGAAAGGTTTCATAGTTTTGAAAATACTACCAGGAAAAAGATGGTCACAGTATATGAAAGAATTGAGTATAAAAAAACACCCGATTTTCAAAAGAAAGCGTATGTATAAAGGGGGTGAGAAGGTGGTAGGGTGGGTTAGGGGAATGGGTAAAAATGAGAATTAACTCGTGTCATATACTGGTACAAATTCCCAAAGTTGAGTGTGATCGTGATGTGTACTAAAATGTATCAATAAAGAATTTAATTTAAAAAAACCCCCAATTTTTATGGTCTTTTTAAATTTCATATACAAGTAGTTGGCAATGCTGCAAAATATAGTTCTTATAATAAAAAAGCAACCATTTAGGAAAGAAGTAGCAAAGGGACAACAAAGAAATATATGTAAGACAGAATTTCTTTCTTTCTTTCTTTTTGAGACAAGGGCTTGCTTTTTTTTTTGTAGTTCAGGCTGGCCCTGAACTCAGCCTGGAACTCACAGGAATTCTCCTGCCTCTGCCTCCCGAGTGCTGAGATTACAGGTGTGAACCACCACGCCCGGCACTGTGGTGTGTGGTTCTGATTGCTGGTGGGCGTGAGTTTTCATACACAGCATTGTTGTATGTAGTTACCGGGATCAAACCCGAGCCCTTGCACTTGCAAGGCAGACGCTGGAACGACTGAGCTAAATCCTAGGCCCCAGAAAGGATTTCTTTTGGGTAAAATAAATATAAAAAGATTTATAGAAAGAAAAAAATTAGACTAGTTTGGTTCTTTGAGTTTTAAAAATGGACTATGATAGAGCTCGTTTTCCAACTCTTAGCAATCAGTTTTGTGCCACACTGGTCATCGTTTGGACCATCTTTTTGGACCGCACCATGTCCCCTTGGATTTTATGCCTGATAAGAACATGTGTCTTTTGGACATTTGCTTGCTGCTCAAGTTTATGGACATTTATTCTTCTCTAGGAAACAACTTTCTTGGGTAGAGTCCATCAGAATCACTGAGTTGGGGCCAGGGATTTAGCTCACTGGTTCTGGTGCCTGCTGTGCAAGTGCAAGGGCCCAGGTTTAATCCCCAGTAACCACATACAACAATGCCAGGCACTGAGACTGACGCCCACCAGAAGTCAGAACCACACACCACAGTGCCAGGCGTGGTGGCTCACACCTGTAATCCCAGCACTCAGGAGGCAGAAGCAGGGGGATTGTTGTGAATTCGAGGCTGAGCTCAGGGCCAGCCTGAACTACAAAAGTGAGACACTGTCTCAAAAATAAATAAATAAATAAAATAAAATAAAATCACTGAGTTGTTCACAGGTTAAACTCTTTGTTCCAACCACAGATGTCTCCTACTACCTCTCCTAATACTTAATCTTTGCTTCTCTGTCTCCTTTGGGAGTGCTTATCTCTGGGTGAACTTGGTCTGATTTGTCAGGGCCTGGTCTGCTAGTTGGCAGAATTATGGTAATTTATAAGCTAATTATAGTTTGTCTCACTTTTCATTTTTCTTTCATCAAAACATCTAATATTCCTGCATTCTTAACCCCAACGTTAATGGTTGAATGGAATCCTTTTGTTCTAGCAGAAGCTAGATATAGCTGGTATGGTTCAGAGACTGAACTTGGACTTCATCTGCCTTTGTATTTATTGTATGTGTTGTATATTGACATACAACCATGTTTGTTTGTTTTTGTATTATCTATACCCGATTTCATGTAATAGTGCAGAATTGAGTCATAACAAATTATATGGTCTCCAAAGCCCCTTTCAGAAAGGATGTGCTGTCACTTACTCAAAAGCTGTGAGTGCAGTCTGGACTCAGACATGTTTCCATTCTCATCAAAATCATTTGCTTCATAGATGGCAGTGGCTTCATTCCTATAGAAGAATAGTGGTCCTTGAAGATGTCCATTTTCTAACCCTCAGAACTTAGGAATGTTACCTCCTAGTACAAAAATATTTTACTAACGGAGTTAAGTTACAGAGCTTCAGGTGGGGAGAGTAGCCTGGCTCATTCAGGTGGGCCCTATGTAATCAGAGGCTCTTCAGAAAGTGGCTGGGGTTGGGGGTGGAGAATACTGCTCAGGAGCATAGTGTTTGCCTAGCATGCAGATTTTGATCCTCTGCCTTGTACAAAAGAAAAGAAGGGGGGCCAAGTCAAGAGAGGTGATACGATGACAGATGGAGGGAGACATCAGAAGATACTGCACTGCT
Organism: Petromus typicus; assembly: GCA_004026965.1. NCBI lineage: Eukaryota > Metazoa > Chordata > Mammalia > Rodentia > Petromuridae > Petromus > Petromus typicus. The sequence goes on along the minus strand of PVIR01000108.1, from coordinate 181,850 downwards.
ATCACAACTCAACAGCTGAATCCTGGAAATGGCCTGCTTGTCCATCAGCAGATGAATGGTTAAAGAAAGTGTTACTACACAACAAAGTACTACTCAGCTGCTGAGTTCTTCCCTCAGTGGGGAAGGAGACCAGGAGCACGATAGTGGACAGGCAATGGTTCTATCAGCTGGTAGCTGAAGGCCATGGACGAGGTAACTATCAGTTAAATAACAGACAGGACTACTAACCGATGGCTGATAGCAAAGTTTATTAGAATCACACAGACTTATATAATGTACAGGCAGAAGTGGTGGCCGTATTAGCTGGCCTTGAGAAAATAAGAGAGAAGGTTACCTAAGTACAAGTAAACACCCTAAGCAGAATACAAAGAACATCCTGTAGGCTCCCGTAAAACAGGAGGATGAGTTCGCAGAGCCTGTAGGGTAGTGTATCATAATCAGCAGAAGGGAACACAGAGGACATCGAGACCCGCACATCTCAACAAGCCACTTTTGGCTGGATCCCAGCATTCCTGGGACAAGTTGTGCAGCAGCCATGAGTCCTCAAGTGACCCCTAACACTCAGCCATAAAGGAGGATAAAGTTTCAGACATTTGTAAAAAAAGACGCATCTTGAGTGGGCGGGCAGCAGGTGGCTGGCACTCCCTGTCTGGATGGAGGACAAGTGCCAGGCGGCTCAGGTGTGGCTGGGACCTCCTGGCTGGGGCACGGGCATCGGGACTGTGGGTGTCAGCGTCCCCTTGCCAGGCTGCAGGCTGATGTGCTGGGTCTGGAGGAGGCAAGGGCGACCTGAAGGTGTTTACTAAGAAGGCCTTGTTGATGGACATTAGCTCCTTCAGCCAACACGCCCTTCATCAGTGACAAAGCAAATCAAGTTTGAAGATGAATCGTCAGATTTTCTTTTTTTTGAAGAGTCAGATTTAAATGATCTCTTCATTGCTGTTGGTGAACCTGAGAGTCATGTTACAACTAAAACTTTATTACTTATAGAATTATTACAAAGATGTCTCGTGGGGACTTTGACTCTAGTGAATCTGAAGTTAGAGGCATTATCAAGATTTCTTTCACTTGAAGAGAAAACTTGAAGAAGCACACCCCACTCCAGTAATTCCACCATTACCAGAAAAGTTGATAGTGAAAAGAACGGGGAATGACTTCATCGAGACCTGCAGGAGGGCATTACATGAATTTTTGAATAGAATTACTTTAACATTCAATGAAGACTTCAAGATTTTTCTCATCACACAAGATTGGGAGATCTCTTCTCACAAGAAGCAGGGGCCTGACTTGCAGGGTAAAAAACCACCCAGAGGAATTTATGGAAATGAACTACTTTATCGAAATATTTAGCCAGAAGATTAATTTAATAGATCTCAGAGGATTTATAAAGAAGAATGAGAATATTTTGATGAAATGAAAGAATATGGCCCCTTCATGTTCTGTGGTCTGCATCAGAAGAGGACCTGGTGGGCACGCTGACAGGTATTGTCACCTGCATTGACAAATGCTGCAGGGCCACTGAGAAGTGGATGTCTGGACCCTCTGCGGCCTTGCTCCTGAAGGCTGTGGTCTCTACTGACTGGGTTCAGAATGCTTTGAACCCAGAACTGCAAGAAAGACGCATGGGGGACCAGAAGTCTTTGCAGACTAAAGGCAGATTTTATTTTTGCACGCATGGTTATGTAGTATATAAGCACAAAGGAATGTGTCATCCCAAAGCTATCTGGCCATTCTGTCTTCCTAACCTTCCTGACCTTTCTATCCTTCCTGTCCTTTCTGCTGATAAACTGCAGGACATGAGCACAGCATGTAGAGTGGGCTAAGCTAACTAAACAACTATCTTTCCCCACAGAACATGTGTGGAACAGGAAGGTCATTGCAGTGTCTCAAGGGTCATCTGACACACAGCGTTCCTTAACAGGATGTCCCCACAGGTTATCTTTAACCTCTGCATGATCAGTCTTCCAAACACAAAGGACACCAAGTCAGGGACAGCTTGCAAGGTGACCTCCAACATTAGACCTCTAAAAAAGCAGATACTGATCTGCTCACACAAGAGATTGGAAAACTTGAAGATAAAGTAGAAAATGTCAGTAATGCCTCAGCGGGGCAGGCTAGGAAAAATGGAAACAAAATATGCAGAATGCTCTCAAGTCAGCCTTGACAGACAAGGCAGAGAACATCCACTGTTATGAAGTGCTTTCCAACATGGTAACCACTCCTTACATCACAGACTGGCCTTCGCATGGAAGAAGACTGCAGACTTTAATCCTCCTGAGGACTTGTTTGATCTTTGGGAGACAGCATCTTGGAACCTAAGTTATTCTTTCTGGACCAGTTGTGCCCTTTGTAAAGTGAACAGAAGCATCTCACACTGTCTAGAAAACCAACACTTTGAAAACTCAGGTATTCTAGGTCACTGACATGAATTTGGAGATCTATCTATCGACCTATATAGATCTATATTATGATATATTAATAGAATATATAGGGTATATAATATTCTATTCTATTATAGAAATAAAGATATATCTATACTGCTAAAGATTTAGCTTAACTTTGTTCTTAATTTTGTATGCTAATGATTGCACAGATTCTTTTCTGAAATATGATTGTAGAATATGACATTTTAAATATGTTGTAAAGACTCAGTTTTAATAAGATTTCATATGAAAAAAAGATGCATTTTGAAACTGCAATGTCGAGCGAAATAAATAAGACACGTGTTAGGGCTGGGGATATAGCTCAGTGGTTCTGGCGCCTGTCTTGCAAGCGCCAAGGCCTGGGTTCGATCCCGGTAACCACATACAATACTCGGCGTGGAGACTCACGCCCAGCAGCAACCAGTACCACATACCACAGTGCCGGTGTGGTGGTTCATGCCTGTAATCCCAGCACTCAGGAAGCAGAGGCAGGAGGATTGCTGTGATGTGAGTTTGAGGCTGAGCTCAGGGCCAGCCTGAACTACAAAGTGAGACCCTGTTTCAAAAAAAAAAAAAAAAACCATTATTTAGAATTACTTGTCATTTTGCTCCTACATTTCCATTTCTTTTTTTTTGAGACAAGGTCTCACTTTGTAGTTCAGGCTGGCCCTGAACTCAGCCTCAAACTCACAGCAATCCTCCTGCCTATGCCTCCCGAGTGCTGGGATTACAGGCATGAGCCATCATGCCCAGCATTGTGGTATGTGGTACTAATTGCTGGTGTCCCCAGCATTGTTGTATGTGGTTAATGGGGATCGAACCCGGCCCTTGCACTTGCAAGGCAAGCGCCAGAACCTCTGAGCTAAATCCCTGGCCCCCATTTACATTTCTTTAAGGTTGGTTACTGGTGCTTTACTTTATTTTTTATTTCTCTCTCTTTTAGACAAGGTCTCACTATGTAGCCCAGATTGGCTTTGAACTCACAGTGGCCCTCCTGCCCAGCCCCTTAACCCCGAATGCTAGGATTACAGGCATGTACCACCATGCCTGGATTTCTACTTCTTTAAGGTTGGCTATGGTGATTTGTTTCCCTGATTGTTCTTGACTTTTCTATGGCGGACGGGTTGTTGAGAAGTCCTATTCTACCATTTCTGGTCCTGTTCTAGCAATCTACATGTACTGACTCATCCAATCCTTAGAATAACCGTGATGTGGACACCATTAGTACCTCTACTTTAAGAGAAACTGAACCGTAGCTTAGATGATCCATTACCAAAGTCAAAGCTGTTGTGTCTAAAGCCAGCTGGGCTCCAGCAGAGAGACTAAAGATCCAGAAAGCCTGCAGGGCCATGCTCAAGTTCATTCACAACCTATTAGGACCTTCGTGCATGCCCCACAGCTGGTTTATGCAACCACTTTCTGTTCTGATATGGGCTGACTGCTTTGTCATTACCCACACGCTGTCCTTAGTCCTCCCTCTGCCACTCCTCTAGCTGCAAACTTCCCCACCACATCTTGCTCAAACGGCTGCTGGGGACCTTGTCAGTCCATCTGCAGGGCTATCAGTTCCCACACCTGAAGTGCTGAGAAAATCTTCTCCCTTAGGATCCCACCTGGAGATTTCACCTCTTCCATTCTGCTCGGCTGCATTTTAATAATGCATTTAAATAAAGGGGTAATCACCCATCGCACAGACATCTTAAATATGCAGGATATGTTAAACAGTTGTCAGGAACAGCTGGGAGCCAGGTTTCTGTGGTTAGCCTTTCTCAGCCCCACAGGACTGAGAGGCCACTGAAGTGGAAGGAAGGCACGACAGACACCTGAGGAAAACATCCAGCCTCACCCAAACCCAGGGGGAATCAAGAACAGGGTCATGGCCAATAGAAATGATTTTATTTATAAAATACCTGAAATATAAACATCTCTAGATATAAACACTCTTCACAAGAGCCCTTTCGTCACCACCTGTGACCACTGGCAGGGACACAGGATGAGGAGTCCACAGATGTCTCCAGGATCTTAAGGCCAAACGTGCATCCATGAAGCAGGGGCCGCGCGGTTGTTAACTCCTTTAAGAGACAAACTTCATGGTCACCCACTGTGAAGGTTCCATAGCCTCTGCAGACCTTGGGCACAGGAGCCCCGCTACCACCAGATTTTCAGAGCAGACTCTGAAGGCGAGCAGACATGTTCCTGTGACCAGTGGGGCTCTCATCAGGCCCATGGGAATGTGCCAGGCTTTGAAAACTGCCCTCGAAGCATGCAGATTAGCAGAGAAACCAAAAATCGGATTTTGTAGTCTAGGAGAAACCGCTTCTGGGGCTGCTCACTGTAACTCAGCTAAGTCACACGGCTATGTTCTCTGCATGTGAGGGTGTGACTGAGCGGAACAGTGCGGAGGAGGAAGGTATGCGGCCCTTGACCAGGCTTGACTGGTCAGGGGTTAGTGCAGAACCAGTGCTTTCAGTGGAGGCTGGAGCTCTGACCCTGTAATTTCAGGAAAATCTATCCATTACTGAGCACAGGGAGACAGAAGGTCACATGACATCACACACAGACTGTAGAAAGTAGAAGTGCCCATCAGAAAGAGGAGATGATGATCTAAAAAGGAAGGAGAACTTTTCAGATGAAAGGTCCAAAGAAAATTAAAATGCTAATTACTTCTTAGCAAAAGAAAGCAGTTGAATTTTAGATAACCAATCTGGGAATACAGTTTTTAAAAAAAAGGTTAGTATTTTAGGGACTTCAGAAATTAGGTGTGAGCAAAGATATGAATGTGGGGCCTAGAGGTATTTCAGAAGCTTTGAAACACTGAATTTGGTGCCATCTTAGCAAACTCTTTGCTACATGCCAAACTGTAACCTCCTGGGCCCTCAAAGCCCAGCCAGGTCAGCTTCAGACAGCTGACCGCGGAGTGCGAGACCACCGCAGACTCAGCATGACACAAACACTGCGAGCCCAGCTCCCCGCGGACACAGCACACTGGTGTTCTGACTGGAAAGTTCTGACTTCCGGAGGCTGATCCAGCACCTGCCTCTCGTCTCACGGCCACTGAATCATTTGCAAGACCCACAGTCCACATCAAATTCTGGAAACTCTAGGGAGCCTCAAGATTTATTAACCCAGTGGAGAAGGACAACTTGTCTTGCCATCTGCAGTCACGTGACGCAGTGCAGCGGGCCTGGGCCTCAGGAGCAAGCGCCGCTCAGCGGCCCAGCGGACGTTTCAGCAGACTGAAAACAAAGGCAGCGAGGTTGAGTCGGAGGCATGGTATGCTCAGGTGTACTCAGTCTTTCGGATATAATTGGAGGGGACATAGCCCTTCTTCCCATTAACTTCAGCCAACCACCACTCTGTGTTGCCAGTAACATCTTTGAACGCGAGGATCTTGAGTCTCTGGTTGGCTAACACACTCAGCTCATTTGGGTTTCGTGCTTTGAAGGTATAAACAGCAAAGTAGACCTGTGTTGGGGGAGAGGGAGAGTCAGGAAGCTGGCGGAGCAGTGCTGTCCAATAAAACTTTCTATGGTGATTTGAATGCTGTCTGGATATAGCTTGTGACCTGAGAAGTGAAATTTTCATCTTATTTATTCTTCACTAAGGTTTAAATGGCTATATATGGCTGAGGACCCATGCAAAGAAGATCAAAATGCATGCCTTCTAATTCTTTCAAAAATGCTGTGAAGCTCCAGCCAATATGGAAGCAGACTGCTCTGTGAGGGCGACCTCCTGTTCTCAGTTCCACATCCCCCCCAGAAACACGGAAGTAGAGTCGGGGTGGTGGGGGCCTCATCGCTGCAATGCTTGCCCAGGAAAACATGGGGTAAGAAGATGGGTGGGGGGGAGAGAGAGATGCAAAACTGAATTTTTAGAAGCCCCTAAAATAATACATAATTAATTTCAAAGCAAGAACTGAAGATCTCCAGGTGCCACGAATGAAGACAGAAATAAAAATGTAGGTATCTGCATAAAAACCAAACATGTGGACAGAGAGCAGATTTTGTGTGCCGGAGGACTTGGTGACCTGGAGGAGGGCAGAGTTTCAACATGACACCTGACCCAGCAGTGGTGTCCAGGGACGGCCTGGGAAAGCGAGTCCGGAGGCCAGAGACACCCACAGGGGAGCAGCTTTCCTCTGCGCGCACCTCCTCCCAATGCCCAAATCCGGGCCAGCCTCTGTCTTGTCCGTCCTGCACCCACAACACTCCTGCCCCTGTGGGCCGGGTAACCAGGGGAGCACTTACCTGGCTGCCTTCTGCCTCGCTGCTTCCTAACTCTTCATGTTGGTCTTCCAGAGCCTGGGCTGTGCTCGCACATCCTCTTAGGACGTCTTTCCCCTGTCCGTTTCGACCTGGTGCAGAGTAACCAACAGCCTCTGGATGCCTGGTGCTTCGGGAGCAGCCTCTCACACTGGCTGCATCTACACAGTCCCTAGGTCGAGGCTGGAAGGCAGAGCTGGGCTCTGACGAGGCCCGGGGAGGTCCACTCTCCGGACTACCCAGGTTTAAGGGTGCACCAACAGTCCCCTGGTCACATTCCTTCAATGAAGGTGTATCTTGAGGCTGCTTTGGACAAGCAGCTGAGGTAAAGGACACAGCCATGCTGCTGGGGTTGAAGGTCAAGGTGCTGTTGCTGTTCTGCCGCAGGAATCTGGGGGACGAGCTGCTGTGCTCCGACTCGGTGGAGGAGTGGCTGCCCACAGAGGCATCGGAGTGGCTGTGGCGTGGATTGTAGGGCTTTAGGAAGGAGCTGTACACGAAGCCTTTGGTAACTGCAGAAGGAGATATTGACACCGAGAGCTTGTAGAACAAGGGGGAGAAGAGGGAGGCACAGAATCAACAGAGAAAAACCATGGTTTAAAAGCCGGCTCAATGACGAGACACAAACTGACCCTTGTGGGAAATGGGGATACACAGAGAACTCAATAGGACATCTAGACACTGGCTAGGAGGGACTTAGCCAAGTGCATGTTCAAACACAACACGTGTGCCAAAGAGAGGTGTGAGGACATCCCGCGTGGAGGAGCCCTCAGGCAGCGTGCTGGCTCCTTGCCCTAGGCGCTGTGGCGTCACCACCTGAGTTCCAGTAAAGACAGGACACATACAGCGTACGTTCATCTGTACGAATCACCTAAGATAATGAATGACACACGGTCCTCGAAACAAACTTCCAACCGTAAATTAGGAATTAAAGTGGTATCCATAGAAAATTTTTTAAAATTTAAATGAAAAGAAAAATCCGCTCAAGAATAAATCCGGATTATGCAGCCTCCGTGTGAACAATGGTCGTATCTCTTGAGTTAAACGTGATATTACATTAGTTTCATTGTGACTGTCTTTGCTTCTGGTCCCAGGATTTTGCTACTGACGGGATTCTAGGTTTTAGAACCGAGGGGCCCGCTCAGGTCCTCTGCACAGGCCGTATGTGGACGTGACAAGAATGTCAGTGTCACATTTACAGGAAAAAGTCTCTACTCCTGTCTCATTTTTGAAATTTTTTAAAATATACAACAATTATAAATACTTGTGGGATTATTTCAATGCATGTATGCAATATTTAGAATTGAATCAGGGTAATTAGCATTTCTATCTCATCTTCTTTTTAATGTTTGGAACTTTTAACCTTTTCTTATTCTCATAAAATATATCAGTCACTCTACTTTGCTGTAGAAACTAGAATTTATTTCTAACCATATTTATTTTTTTGTTTGCTTGATTGTTATTGTTTTGGTTTTTTCCTAGAAGTCCCAGGGTTCGAACCTGAGCTCTTGTGCTTGCGAGGCAGGCGCGGTACCACCGACCGAGGTCCCTGGCCTCCTAATTATATTTAGGTACCTGTTATCCAACCTCATTCTCACTTGGGCTTTGCTGTACTTCTGGCACCCCAGCAAATGCTGGCCTGCTGGCCCCACCCCGGTATTTGAATGAAGGACAGGAGGCCCTAGGCACACAAAGGGGTACCGGGTCCAACCGCTCATCCTAAAACTGTGGGCTCTGCTGCCACTTTCCTTCCCAGGACTGAGTAAAACATCCCGAGGACAACGGGCACAGGACGTCCTCCGTACACAGTCCGAAACTTTATGGAGTCATCAGTCTGTTCCATGGGTGACTGATGCCTGCCTGTCTCTCTGTCAGGCTCTTCCTTTGTCTCTCTTTTCCTATTCCAGTCTTTATTACATAAAATAAGCCAAGGCGAGGCCGGGGATATAGATCAGTGGTTCCAGCGCCTGTCTTGCAAGTGCAAGGGCCGGGGTTCGATCCCCGGTAACCACATACAATACTGGGCGTGGAGACTCACACCCAGCGGCAATCAGTACCACATACCACAGTGCCGGGCGTGATGGCTCACGCCTGTAATCCCAGCACTCGGGAGGTACAGGCAGGAGGATTGCTGTGATATGAGTTTGAGGCTGAGCTCAGGGCCAGCCTGAACTACAAAAGCGAGACCCTGTCTCAAAAAAAAAAAAAGCCGAAGCGAGGAAAAGAGAAAAATAAAAAGAACAAAGAACAAAATACTTTTAAGGAAGTTTCTGGAATTACTAATTCTCAGTTCCAGGCGGTATCTGCAGAGATGTTTATTGCACTGTCCCCAAATGCTTTTCTAAAATGCTCAGCCCAGATGTGTTTTGGGATTCAGGATTTTTTGTGGGGGTTGGTGAAGTATGAGTTTCCTAATACCCTTCATCAGGTTCTGGGTCAGCATATTATAATCCACCTCACACATCAAAACACATGGTTCTTCACACCAAAAAAAAATAAGCTGTGACTATAAACAGTGTCACATCACTTGTTCGAGTTTTGGTAAAAAGATCTGAAAAAAAATTTCTGTCAAAGCCATGTGGATTCTGGATTTGTAGAAAAAAAGGATTATAGATTAGTATTATTTTTCATATTTTCCCTTAAATTCTGTAAATCTCATCTACTGCTGAAGTTGTAAGCTGTATTTTAAAGACATTCCCTAAGTAGTCATGAGGTAAAATAGTTTGATGCAGGTGAAAAAACAAGGCAAACAAACTGTCAGTTTTAAAATTCATACACACGTGACAAGTTTATAGAACCCGGAGCTTACTCTGTGGCTTCCTCAGAACGGGCTGAGAAGAAACAGGACCCCATTAGCACTGCTTACTGCCTAGATAAGCTATAAAGCACAGCAAGCTCTTAGGAGATAAGTCTTGGAATCTTCTCTGGAATTTGTCAAAACAAAAACATAACCAAAAAAAAGGAAGAAGGAAAAAACAAAGAAAACCACACCAAAAATGGGTTTTGTTTCTATTATGATCTGGACATTATATCCTCTGAGGATGGATAAAACTTCTAGGGTTATTTTTCTCTTTAAACAAAGCCTTCTATTTTTTTTTCCTGGCCTAAACAGGATGCAGAGAAAGCCCCGCTCTTCACTTTGTCTGCATTTAGAATCACATGCATCTGACAGCTAACGTTCTCACCTCCATTGTCAATCAGCCAGCGGTTCGGGCTGCCCATGGGGTCTTTCTTTTTGATGACACCCACCAGGTCACCTTCTAAAAGGGAGACGTCCAAGTCCTGAGCAGCGTTGAAATTCCGTTCTGCCTGGAAGAGCTTATCTGGGGGGTACCGTGCCAGCAGTGAGGCCCGCAGCTCTTCCGACTGCAGCATGTAACTGGGCTGGAAAGGAACACAAAGGCCCATCAGCAAGCACTCCGGGCCGGAGCACAGAGGCCTCTCCTCTCGACCGCTGGGGCTCGGCCGGGGGCTCAGGAGGAGGCCCTGAGAGCTACTCGCTGCCCTCAGAAGCTTTTTGAGTTACCCTGTTTGGTGAGGTAAAAATCATGGCAGCCTCAGCTATGCACCTTAATAACTATAAAGAGCCCCAACACACACTTATTTGTGACAAAACTGTGATTAAAATGCTCCACAAAGAATCAAACTATTGGAGCTGGGTTAGGGCATGTGCATGAGGCAGCCCCCCTCATCAAAATTTTTAAAAATAAATCCAAATATCTATGTACTGTTACTAGGTGTTAGGAGAGCCACTGGGCATTGAATACAGAGATTCCTACTGAGTTGTAGCCCCAGCCCTTTATTTAATTCAAAACAAAATCTCACTTGTTGCCTGGACGAGGCTCTAACTTGCAGTCTCCATGCCTCAGTTTCCCTGGAGTGCTGGGGTACAGGGAGATGCGACTGCACTCAGTGCACTACATCTTCTTATACTCTGTTGAGGAACTTAAACTGCTAAGACTTTCTCTTTCTGACTTCCCCATTTATAAAAACAATAGTCATAAAAATAAGAAAAGGTAACAGTTTCAGCATTTCTTTTTAAGGTAATGTAAATGTCTATGGGATTCTATGGATCAAAATAGACATATAAGAAACCTTTTAGATTATTAGTCCATGTAATCTGTTATATCTTCCTCTGATTTTTAAAGAATGTAAGAACTGGGTTCAAAAAGAAATAATTCCAGATCTCAAAAGGCAGTTAATGATAAACCAGTTCTATTAACTTCTCTAACACAGAATCAAACATAAGCAGGCTTTTAAGAATTAATATACCCTAAAACCCATTTTCTTAAATAATCAATATATTAATATTAATACTTTACTAAGATTCAGGAATGATTTCAGAGGGCAGCAGGAAGTTCCTGACAAGCTAAGAAAACCGCAGGCAGGTGCTGCGGACATCAGGCCGTTCGCCAGTGACGCTCTCCACGCACCACGTGCTCCGGGGGGTCCTGATGGGGGAGACTAGCCACCTGGATGCTAACACAGACTCAGCCAGAGCGTGTTTATTTAGTGGCCCCAAACATTAACTCACTCAAGCTTTGTAATCATTCTATGATGTTGGTAAAATGATCTTTTGTGTCTTACAGATGACAAACCAAGGTCCAGACGTGAAGCAACGCAATCAAACCGAAGCGGCAGGTGTCCACCCTGGGACCTGAACCCTGACGGTCCAGCTCCGTCCACCCGCTCCCGATCCTCCTCTGGCCCCACTCACCAGGCCCAGGAGGGGCTTCCGCGCAGACTGGCGGTCTGCGGTCTTCCTCTCAAATGGTTTCTTGGCAGAGGGCAGAGACTCGGGGAAGAAAGTGAAGACCTGGAGTTGCTGCAGAACCCTGCTGTGCTCATCATGGAAGATGGCGATCAGATTCCCCTCTTTGCCCGTAACTTTCAGTAACTGGAGTCCAGGGGGAAGAGCCAAAATAGAGAAGAGAAGAAAAAAATGGATTAAAGATCCCCGGGACTGACAAAGTCTCTGCAGAACCAACTAGAAGCTCAAGTTCAACTGCAGTGGCCCCATGTGAGCCAACAACACCATAGTCTATTCGAGGGAAAAGGCGCCCTGCTCTGGCAATACTGCACACAGGCCACGTGGACAGAAGAGACATTTAAAAAGCCCTAGGCTTCCTGCCACCAACAAGAGATCGAGAATTCTTGATGGGCTGAACCCAATGGCACATTTCATCTTTCCAGTTTGGAAAATGTCTCACATGATCCCACTAGAAAAGCCCAAAGCAGCGGATGGCTCACCGAAAGCAGTGGCTGCAACTGCTCCAGCGCCTGCTGCACGAAGTCGCAGTGCGCCTCGGCGTAGCCGTGGATGCAGTTGGCGAAGAGCCCCTGCGCGTACTGCTGGAACTTCGGCAGCTCGTCCAGCAGCTGTGCGTTCAGGGCCTCATAGTTGTTCCGGGCTGACTGCAGCTCCTCCAGGGTTTTCTTGTCCTTCAACTTCTCAGCTCGTTCCGTGCAGTTGTAGAAGTCCAGGAGCTTGTCAAAACGCTTCTGCACCAGCTTGTGGGGGCCAGTAAACATGCTCAGCAACTGAGTTAAGGGGGAGATGACGAGCCGCTCGGTCCTCTCTTTCTACAGGAATGAAAGAGGCAGGCACACTGACCAATCAATCGGTCAGCACCTCAGCTCTGTGAGTCTCCGGAACACTCAGACGCCTAATTTGTTCACTGTCCTATACCAACCGCTTTGAGCCGAGTGCACAAGCTGACTTCACATGGAACTGCACACTTCACACACCCATTCACACACTGCAGTGTCTGCAAGTATCCTAACCCTTCTTTATCTCCTAGTTGACAAATGCTGAATTGTTCATGGGTATTTGTTTTAGAAACCAGATGAGATACAGTTGCTAACACTTATTTCCTTTAGCCTGCATTTTTTTTTTATTGGGCTCAGGGCCTTGCGCAAGCACGCTGCTGCTGAGCTACACCCCCAGCCCTACACAGCCTAATTTAACTCAGACTTTGTTGTTGCACAAACCTGGAGTGGAATAACTTTCGCTCACCTATCATACTGTTTCTAATCATTAACTTGGTAAGATTTGTTTTCACTTTTCCAAAAACTTTTCTCTTTTATTCTTCTAAGAACAGGTAAGCCAGACCTGATGGCACTTCCCAGAAATGCCAGCACTTGGTCAGCTGAGGGAGGGGGTCAAGAGTTCCAGGTCGACTGGGCTACTTAGTGAGACCTTGTCTCAAAAACAAAAACAAGTCAGATACTGAGTTTGTTTTGAGCACATAATGAAGTACTTAGTAGCATCTTTTTTTAAGTTTTTGAGTCGGGATCTCATTATGTTGTTTATGCTAACCCTTAATTCACTAGGGAGCCCAGGTTGGCCTTGAACTTAGAGTGGCTTTCCTGCCTCAGCAATCTGAACTTAGTAGTATCTTATTAAAAAGAAATTACTGTATGCACACCTGGAAGTTCCCCTATGAGTACACATCTGCTACAGCCTCCAACTATGCAGGCGGTTCTAAGAAACTGCCACATTCTACCCAATTCTATTTGCAACTTAAAAATCCCATTTATAACTATCCAGAAGTTTCCAACCAATTTGGCCTTTAGCACTTTCTACAAAAGTAGTTTTTACTTTATAAAAATCTACTTGGTAACACTTAAGAATATTTTGGAAAATATCAGCATTACTGATAGTGATGCCAGGTTAATTTTCCACTTTTCCCTCCCTAGTTTGTTCTGTGAAACTAAATGGATTACAAACCAGTTAAAAAAAAAAAAAAAAAAAAAAAACCTGTCGAGTACATTCAGGCCCTCCCTGTCCCTCTCTCAGAAAGTCATTTCTGAACATGAATCCTGATATAAACTTAATCAAAGATACCGTGCTTCTGTGCTCTGTGGAATGAACTTCCGCGTGAACTGCTGGCAGAGGTGGCCCCGGGAAGGCCGTGCTACGGCACCACTTACAAAATTCGTGAAGAGCTGGTCGCTAATGTAGCGATGCACCTTCTCAAACTGCTCCAGGTCCCGGTGTCCCCGCTCCATGCACAGATCCCACATGCTCGCTGCAGCCACCACTTTCACACAGGCGGATTCCTGAAGCAGACGAGAAACGTGCAAGTAGGAACACAGAACCTGACTTCAAAGCCGGCCCACACTGCAGACTGCGACAGAAGCCTTCTGTCACCCAGACCTCCCTTTCTAGTGTAGTATTTCAGCTTTGAAATAAGAATCCTCTTGGAAAATGATGTACAAGGCTAAGACTTCCAGTCACAGAAAAGCTGGCGAGGGCTTTTATCATCTTGTTATCACTTCGCTGTCTCATATAAAACAGGGTTTCTTAATTTACCAACAGGTGAATCAAATTAAAATCAAGCTAACGCCCATGAAATTACGATGACCAATCACCTTCACTTCTCAAGTCTTGGCTCCTCCTGACACCTACACAAGGACATCGGCCTCAGCCTTCTTGACAGTCTTGCTTCTGCTTCTCCACTCTGTGCTACCTCCTAGCATAGGACAACCTGCCAATTCTTTTTTATGACCCGGAGGTGTTAGAAAGCGAAAATTCCCACCAGAACACCCCTTACTAACACACAGTGCAAGCCAGGTGGAAAATATTTCAGCATGGTTTAAATTTGCATTTCTGTCCCTGGTAAAAACATGAGCTCTAGGAGGGTGGAGCTTTGTGCTGAGTCACAGACCTAACAAATGACCGGATAGGAAATAGCTCCTGGTTGGTTGTGACCCTTCTGAGTCCCAGGCTGGTTTTCTTTGGCTGCTTGACATGAGGCTGAGCTTTTGGCTTGTTTAAATACAGGAAATTCCTATTATATTAGTATCAAATCAAATCAAATCTAAATGCATGAAAACCCCTATTAATGTATTTCAAGGGTAAATAAAAATCATAGTAAAAACTATTAGGATTTCATACATTTGTTTGGTATTTTATAAGCTACTTTAGATCTTTAGGTCCCTCTCTTAGTACACATAAAGTCAGTGCTTTTCCAGGATACAGACTCTTAATTCCTCTTGAGTAGAGAACTAATGTGAAACATGATGATTCTTTTTTTAAAGAAAAACATTGTGACATTCCAAAATAGCCCATATACTAGTGTAGATATCAAATTACATGGCCAGTAAACCTTTATCTTTGTCCTTGTTGACTCTCTCCATACATCTAAAGTCATTATTTGTCAGGACTTGTCATTTTGTGTCCATGACAGACTTGTTCTATTTTCTTTCAATTTCTACTAGCAGTGGTCAGAATCAAATAGACCCATCCATCAAATGGTTGTCAGCGTTACGTGTATCCCATTTAAATCTCATCATCCACAGCTGTGGAGAAGCGCCTGCTAAGTGGGAGCTCAGGGTATGTTTGCTATGCATTCAGAAAACGTGGAGAGAAGACAATCTCTTCCAGGGTGTGAGAATTTAGGGAAAGTCCTGAGAATAAGATAGGAAATTTACTTAGTAGTTTATATAAGAAATATAAAGGGCATTTTAAATCAGTGGAGCTTACTCAATAAATGATGACCAGTTAGAAAAAACATAAAGTTGGATGGCTACCTCCAGTCTTGTATTCTAAATTCCAACTGAGGAAGTGACTGACTTAATCCTAAAACAAACGAACAACGAAAGAACTAAAACATAAGAGAATTGTTTATCTTGGGGGAAATAAGGTTGTTCTATATATGACACAAAAGCAAGAAATTATAAAGGGAAAGTTTAACTAGAGTACAGAAAAACTAGACTTCACTTTAAGCAAACTCAGAAGTCAACAAAGTTGGAGGAAATATTTGTAAACCACCATGTTGGACAAAGACTATTTTCTCCAATATACACAGAACCCCTACAAATCATGAAAAAGACCAACAAGTCTACAAATACATGTGCCAAATCACAGAAGGGGAATGTCATAACTTAAACACATAGAAACACTCTCATTTTCATTCGCAAGAAATCCAAATGTAAACCAGCCTGAGATATTTTTCACCTAGCTTGCACTGTGTTAGGGGTGTTCTGGTGGGCATTTTCACTTTTCTAACACCTATAAACTTAACAGTATCTATCAAAACTCATACTGACATATAATTTGATTCAGAAAATCAAGTACTTGCACAACACGTAACAACTAAATCTTGGAAGCAGCCTGTAGCCTATCAGCAGATGAATGAACAAAATGTGGTATTTATACACCACTCTACCTTTGAAAAGGATAAATCTGAGTCACTTGAGGGAAATGAATATAACTTAAGACATTAATGTCAAGGAAAACTAGACACACATGCTTAAATATCACCTAGTTTCTCTGATATGAGAAACCCAAAGTATAAATCACTTAAGGAGCGAAATAAATGGCAGACAAGAGGAAACAGGAAGGGGAGTGAGAGACAGGGAGAAAGCGAAGGAGGAAGGGAGGTAGAATGAAGATGTGCTATGTGCAGGCACCAACTCCCCATAACGAATGTCATCATCATGTACTGCAAACTCGTACAAATTGAAAAGACAGAGAAAACAGGTAACAAGCGAGGCGAGGGGCGCACACCTGTGATCCCGGCACAGTAGAGCCCCGGGTTAGGATGGGCCTGACAGACAGACAACCTGGGTTACCAGCAGAATTTTAGTTTTAACTTATGACCAACATCTCAAGTTACAACCTGAAAGCCAGCCCCCTGTGCTTCCAGATGGGTCTCAGATACATATTTAACCCTTAAAAGAGCTCTGGGAAGAGTATTATAACATCTTTTCCTGTATGGGTTTCAGAAATCCTGGGCCAATGTCTCTTTAAGGACACTGAGATCTGCCTATGTACAAGGAAGAAACTTTAAAGGCTCTGTGGAGGAGCCTGAGCCTTCAACCTACCGATGTGAGTTACAACCAGCCCTCTCGAACAAACTGAGTTTGTAAGTCAAGGGTCCACTATACTTGGGAGGCTGAGGCAGGAAGATCACTGTTACTGGGGGATCGAACCTGGGCCCTTATACTTGTAAGGCAGGCACCAGAACCACTGAGCTAAATCCCTGACCCTAGCCCTTGGATTTTTATGTGTGAGGAACAGAGATATATTAGAATGTACATACACCTCATTCTATTAAATCAGAAGAGAACCTAGAGGTAAACAGAAAGGGTTCTAGTTCTGTTTCTCGTTGCCTGAGTCTGAAGGTACTTACAGTTGCAACTTTAGGGTCCTGATGTGTAATGCCTCATGAATTGGAAGTTAAAATAATTAGGACTCCCCCATAGAAACCATCCTTACTTTTGCCTGTGGCTTGTCCTGTCTCTTGTCTATTTCTTGCTCTAGGAGCTCTATAGCTCTTCCTACATTCACCATTTGATCTTCAAAATGATATTGGAAAAATGAAGAGTGACCAGTGCTTCTTAAATAACTGAGTATAAAGAGAGAATAGAAACAACGAATGGGGGGAGTGGGCTAAAAATTTAAAGAAACAAGCTAATCCACTTAAAAATTAATACACGCACATTGAACTATGTCAAACCAATCAGTGGACAAATTCAGCAGTCACAATCCCGGCATCACACACTCTAGACGTGCCACCTCCGCAAAGCCCCATCTATGACCACATGAGCCGGGGGGGGGGGGGGGGGCGGATCTAGACACAAACCATAACACTTTCAGTTCCTCGAAGTGAATGTTAACTATTATGTATTGCAAACACACTAATTAAAAGAAAAAAAACTACATCTTGGCAAAATGGTCACTTGAATTCAGATTACTTAACTTTCTCTAAATTATGCTAGATGAATAGGAAAGTGGACAGTTTCCTAACTAGAATGATGCTCAAACTCACCCGGATATGCTGGAGGTAGAGGGACAGGTCTCGGATAAAAGATTTAATCAATCTTTCCTGCATCCGGAAGGTCTTTTCTGTTTCTTCAAAAACCTCATCCTTTATCTGTTCAAAATAAACAAGTGCTATAAACAAAGTTGGACTCTTTCTTCTCTCTATCTTATTGGCAAAATTATCCTTCTCAAAAACATCTTCCCGTATCACACTGAACTGAATTTAGGCAACTCTTTGCGGCTTTGAAAGATGTCCAAAACACACGGCCCTCCTTCCTTCAAACCATCTTCCCCTTGGCTGCCAACACAAATCCTGTCTCTGGTCGGGCTGCCTTCATTTCCGGCACTGCCACATCTGCTGGCCAGGGCTTTCCCTCCCTCTGGCAAGCCCGTCGGCTGGGATGAACTCTCAGGCCAACAAGAACCTCACTCTCATCAAACTCCTCTTTTTCTATGTATTACAGCGTTCAGAAACAAAGTGTAAAACTAAGCAACTGAGTATCTCCTCGCCTGCATCTTCCCCTAATCCTTACAAGAGACAATATGACTACAGCAGAATGAAGTCCAGAGACCAGGACTCCTCTCAGCACTGTCGTTAAAATGCTTTTCAAGTCACTCATCTCCCCTCGTTTCCATTTCGTTACTTGTAACATAAGGTACCCTTATTAGATCTCTTTAGTATTTCCACCAGCGGGCAAGACCGGAGGAGGAGCTGAGAAGGGAGCTTGGCAGTGAGTGCCAGGCAGCTGCTAGAGGCAGCCGCCACCCTGCAAAGCTGTGGGGCACCGGATCTCACCTGGGGAGCAAAGCCCGTGAGGTGCTTCAGGTGGCTGCTCACGCGGTTGGACTTCTTGATGATGGAGTGGATGTTGAGCTTGGAGATCTTCTCCATGAGGCTGTCCTCGTCGCCCTTGCGGTACTTGAGCACTAGGGAGGAAGTCAGAGTGGTCAGTCTTTCCGGAGGCTGAATTATGTGAACTAACAACCTGAAAATATAAATATTTTGGCAAAAATGGATATAAAGTTAGATTAAGAACCCAAACTAGGACTAGAGCTTGTCTTTAATGAGCTTATAACTGAGTACACAAGACCTAAGAACAACGGAGACGGGGCTAGAAGGCCAGAGTCAGGGAGGGAAGGTGGCAACCCTGGGAGCTGGCCGCCAGCTGGAGATGCTGGCCGCCAGCACCTGGGTCTGTCATATCGCCAGGTGCGGCTGTGAAGCAGTCATTTTCTTCTCTGAGCCTCATTTTCTTCATCAATAAAATGTAGAAAATAATACTTTCAAGCCCCATCAGACACATATGTAAATGATTCTGATACATAAATTATTAGGTCTTTATATCCATTGATTTTACACAGAAAAATGTTGTACATTAGTTACCTGACTACTGTATCATATTTTAGGTCTAGTCTGCAGAAAAGTCTACAGATAACAGCAGAAGGGAGCAAGGGGAGAGTGGGTAACAATACACTTTGTTGTTGTAGAGAAGATGAAGATAACATATCAGGAGACAGAACCAAGAGAAAAGGCTCACGGCAGAGAGCTCTAAAAGCTACAGTCGACATTACATATGCATTTGGGTGACATGAAGCAGAAAGCAAAGCGAATTAATATATATATATGTGTGTGTGTGTGTGTGTGTGTATACATATATATGTGTATATACACACACACACACACACACACACACACACACACACACACACACATATTTTGCAGTTCTGGGTATTGAACATAGAGCCTTCCTGCTAAGCCACATATCTTGCTAAGTTACTCATACACATGACTGGCTTGAATTTGTGATCCTTCTGTCTCAGCCTCCCACAGTGCTTGGATTAAAGAACTCCAGCACTATGCTTGGCAAGGGAAAGATTCTTACAGCTATACAAATTGCTTTATCACTGATACCTTTCTTTCAATATCCCAGAATGGTAATTTTATTATTATTACCACCCTTTACTTCCACATCATAATTGCCCCAAATTTCATTTTTTTATCACAACTCTATTATTATACCTGCCACCTGCTCTGTCCATTTTGGGGGAAATAATTCTTTTGAACAGGAAGCTGTCTCCAGGGTACACCTTCTCTTCAGCCATTATGCTTTCCTTACCCAGGTCCTTTCGACGTTTGTATTCATTAATGTTAACGTTGATTTCCTTGACAGCAAGGACGGCGTTGGTTAGAGGCACCTTATCTGGATGGAGTTCTGGGGTGGAATTAAGCAACTCCATTAGTAGAAGTGGGTAACGCATTACTCTCTGCACAGGTTTGATGAGGAAAGAACCCAGGTTAATATAATTGGTGCATCCCCTGTAAGAAAAGGCAGAAAATACTTTAGTCAGCTGTCACCAATGAGGGTCTCTAGATACTAGTCATTACTTCTGCATTTAGCTCTGTTCTTTTACGTATCACTGAGTGACAGGACTCTGTCCTGAGAAAGGGACCGTGTTCTGAGAAATGCACTATCATTAGGCGACTAGCTGTTGTGTGAACATCACAGAATACACTAATGCAGACTAAATTGCCTACAATGCCCCAGGTGGTACAGTCTTAGATCACCATTTATAAACGGTCCATCTCTGACCAAAAAGTTGTGATGTTTTCATGACTATTCATTGGACCCTCACACATACCAGGTACTGTTCTAGGTGTTGGTGATTTAATGGTAACCAAAAATAGTCCCTGCCTGGATGGGAGAAGATGGGCAATAAATAACTACCCGAAGTGTCATTTGGTGGTAAGTGATGTAAAAGAAAAACAAAATATGAATGAGTAAGTTTATCTTCTAAGTTTCTGTCTATAATGTAAGAAAATAAAGTTGGCCTTTTAAGGACTGGGGAAGATTCACTACATATATACTACATACATGATTTCATGCATCAAGTAGCCAGGGGACTTACCATTCATTGTACAGGCTCCTAGAAGGCAGGAAACATGAGGAAATAAAACAAGACAACATATTAGAGGGAAGATATTAATGTCCCCGATGTCAGAGCACACCAACTGGGCAGATAGCAATTGACTATTGGATAAAGAAACTTACGAATGGCTTTGGTGACACGTTTTTACTAAAAAGTTAGTCAGCACCTAACTTCACTTCAGTCTACTTATCCACATATTAAAACCTTTTAACTTATTTCTTCAAGACCAGGAGAATCTCATCTCATGGCAAGGAGGAATTACTAGTCCTTTTCACCTATGGACTTAATTATTTGGACCAGAATATGTTCTTGGCAGGTTCTTTTTCTTTTTTTTGAGACAGGGTCTCGCTTCGTAGTTCAGGCTGGTCCTGAGCTCAGCCTCAAACTCACACACATCACAGCAGTCCTCCTGCCTCTGCCTCCCGAGTGCTGGGATTACAGGCGTGAGCCACAACGCCCAGCACTGTGGTATGTGGTGCTGACTGCTGCTGGGTGTGAGTCTCCATGCCCAGTAATGTTTTATGTGGTTACCCAGGATCGAACCAGGGCCCTTGCACTTGCAAGACAGGCACCAGAACCACTGAGCTAAATCCCCGGCCCATCTTGGCAGGTTCTTAACCAAATACTGCTGACTTAATATTTCATCTCAATAGATATAAGTAATTTAAATAAACAAAAACACAAACAGAAAGCGTCTTAAGATTTCCATAATATAGGCGAGGGAATGGGAAAAAGTGAGAACTAAGTCATGTCATGTACTGTACAAATTCTCAATTTCATTGTGATCATAATGTGTATATAAAATGTACCAATAAAATGAATTTTGGGCCAGGGATTTAGCTCAGTGGTTCCAGCGACTATCTTGCAAGCACAAGGACCCGGGTTCAATCCCCGGTTAACCACATACGATACTGGGTGTGGAGACCCACGTCCAGCAGCAATCAGTGCCACATACCAGTGCCGGGCATGGTGGCTCACGCCTGTAATCCCAGCACTTGGGAGGCAGAGGCAGGAGGATTGCTGTGATATGAGTTTGAGGCTGAGCTCAGGGCCAGTCTGTACCACAAAAGTGAGACCCTGTCTCAAAAAACAAAACAAAACAAAACAACAACAAAAATGAATTTTAAAAAATTTTTTAAAAGATTTCCATGGTATATAATGGGAACAGGAAACCTGCATGACAGGATGAATAATAATAAATCCGTCATGTTCAACATAATAAGACAGATGTCATTAGAAGTCTAGACATAAACATGAGGTTCTTCTAAAAGGCAGACAAATAAACTCTGGTTAAATAAAGCGGTCAAAACTCCTACTTGAGGTCTGCTAAGGAGTCTTGAAGATGCTTCTGGATCTTCTCATCCTTCTCATAGATTTCCAGCAGTGAGATGGCCTCATCGTGATTCTGGCAGTAAACCTTGTAAGTTCCCTCCAGGTCATCCCGGTGATCCAGAAACACAGGCCCTTTGGAACAGATACAAGGGTATAGTGTTATCTGGAACTTTCTTCCCAGTATCCTAAATACAAAGTACATGGTCAAACTTTAACATCGGTCAAGTATCATTCTAAGAAATAATACCAGGAATTATTTTTCAAAATAGATTTTAAGACAGCACAGTAGATTACTGAATATGTATCATATTTCAGAATACAAACTTATTTGAAAGTGAAGTCTTGGCTTCTGTACAAGAACAGAAGAAGGTATCTCAGTTTGTACTATTTGTAATTATTGTACTTTTTAAAAAAAAATTTGGTTTATATAATTCCTATTTTAATTTTTTTTTTTGAGACAGCCCCTTTCCTATTTTAATTTAAATGTACTTTCAGTGTCCTTAAATGGAATTGTGAAGTTAAAAAAAAAAAAAAAAAGAAATAATAAGACTGTTCATCAAATTCATATATTTTCATGTAAAAGCTTAAAGTTAAAATACTTTCGGGCCAGGGAGTTAGCTCAGTGGTTCCAGCACCTGTCTTGCAAGCGCAAGGACCCGGGTTCAATCCCCGGTAACCACATACAATACTGGGTGTGGAGACTCACGCCCAGTAGCAACCAGTACCACATACCACAGTGCTGGGCATGGTGGCTCACACCTGTAATCCCAGCACTTGGGAGGCAGAGGCAGGAGGATTGCTGTGATGTGAGTTTGAGGCTGAGCTCAGGGCCAGCCTGAACTACAAAGCGAGACCCTGTCTCAAAAAACCAAAAAAAAAAAAGTTAAAATACTTTCAAGTAGAATACAGAGAACTATGTTACCCACATCCTCACTTTTCAAACATACACAGTTGTCCCTAGTCCCTGTAATACAGCCTCCCGCCCTGCACCCTCAGGCAGAGCCAGGCATCAGTGAGACCGCCAGTGAGCATGTGGTCAGGGCCAGAGGGACCCGTGATGTCAACTTTCCAGGATGGTTTGCCCAGGGATGAAGAAATCCTTCTACAGTATGGTTTCTTTTTCTTTGTGCATAAATTTAAAACACAGGACTATAATTCCCAGTTACTATTACTGTATTAAGGTATGTGTCAATCTCTGATATAATCACACATGTAATTTTTAAAAGTGTTAACAAAATGTAACAATGACCCTCACCACCATAGTTCATAGTCCCAGGAGTGATAAAAGAAACTGGTAATATTATTTCTGGTTAAACATTACTGAAATGTACCTGCAATAACCTAATGTTCTTTGCCACCTGTAATAACCTAATGTAATATGAACATGTGACTTTAGTTGTACTGAAGTCATAGGTGCAAGTAATATTTTGTGGTTTGCCCCCATTTGTACTTTAAATAAGTGTTACATTCCGTTAGAAATTGGTAAAAAATAAAAATACAATCTTTTTTGTTCCTCTTCTCCAAATTTACAGACTCCATGATTGTACTCACAAACCCATAGTCTTTAGCCTGTTAGACACCCAGCACTGTTTCCTATCAGACTTGTAAAGAATAATGTCTCTTAAGAGTTGCTGCCCGACTGTGCCCAACATTATTTCTCCTCTTGCCCTTTGTTCTTTTGGTCCTTCCATCTTCAGCTTGCACTGGCCGGCAAAAAACCAAACAAAACAAGAAAAAACAAGTCATTCCTCATCCCCATTCTCCTGCTTGAGACATAATCCTCCTACTTCCCCTGCAACTGTTCTTTCTGATCCTTTGGATAACCCTCCCTCGGGAACCCCGACTCTTCCTCTGTGTCACCTCTCAGGAATTCCCCATTCTTGCACAGGTTCATTTCCTCAATTCCAGCTCCTTCCCATAAGGAAACTAATACTTTTTCTCCTCCTCACCTCCTGCTGCCCTGTCCGACTGGAAGTTTCTGTCTACTCCAAAAACCAGCAGTCACTGTGGGCTGCTTCCTTTTTGATCTGCTGGGCTAATTTGGAATTTCTGAGCCATCAGTACCCACCCATCCATATTTCCCTGCCTTTTTCTTACATGGGTCCTTCCTATCCCATGATGCCCTGCAGGCAATCTTAGAACCTTCACTATTCAAACCACGAACACTCCTCAGTTTGCTGCTCTGTGTCATTACAACAGACAGCAAGTATCTTTCAAACTGCAGACCTGGCCTACAAGCGGGTCATGAAATCTGTTCATGAGTCAAATCAGCACTGTTTTGATGAAAAAGAAAATATTAAAAAATTAAATTTAGTAAAATTAAGCACAGATGTATGTACTAATTATATATCCTGGGCCACTGTATAAAATGTGCTGGTTTCTATGGATTATGTTTAGAGTAACTTACAGTCCAGTCTTGGATCACATCACGCAAACTGCTCAGATTAGGGTATACTAGTGAAGGGATAATTTGATCTGTGTACTTTATTTGTGCAGTTAAAAAAAACTGGACAGAAGGCTAGGGATATAAGTTAGTGGTAGAACACTTGCATAACATGGGGAAGGCCCTGCTCAGTTCCTAGCACCAGAACAAAACAAAATAAAACAAAAGCCACACACATGGGAAGGGGAAATGAGGAGCCGGGCAGAGACAGTCTGTGCACTTGTTAGTATGTAACAGTCTAAGGAGAAGACTCACCCGCGCTCCTAACTGCTGCTTGCTCTGGATGAGAAGAGCTGGGTGGCTTGGAACATAGAATAAGCAGCTTTTCATTAAATTTATTTGTATTTTTCTTTTTTGTGCTATGTAAATGTCTAAACATTAAGTCAAACTGAAAATACAGTAAAGTGAATTCACACTTCACAAACATGCTAATGTAATTCGTGTCGATCTGCCCTTCGCTTGTGGCGTCACAGGGCTTTTCGGTTGTCTCGCGCGGCCTTCTCAGTGCAGAATTGTTCCTCTCAGAATTGTGCCTGCAGTACACACCTGGGCACCTTCCCTCAGGCAGACTGCCAACCTGCTGTCCCTTTGGTAGGGCTGAGCCCCCGGAACTGAGTTCTGAACCTGCAGGTTCCTAGGACTCCACCACTTTCTCTGCAGATGCTGGCAACACATCTCAGCCCGTTCCCTAACTCCTCGTTCAACTTCAGACAGTGAAAAGAACAAAACACAAACAAATCATATTTTAGGAGGATGAGGTTACACAGATACTTTGTTTTCATGTCCAGTTTTACTGTTGTCATGTGTGGGTAAATACTCTAAAGGACATATCGTGATGCCAACACTCACGTTGGCCACCATTCACGGGGCTGTTGCCTAGTGACAGGATGCACCCTATCCCAGATGTTTCTAGGAGACAAGACGTGGCTGCAAGGACACGTTTCTCACAAACTTGAAAACAAAACCCGTCCTGCCCAAAGAGCTGAAACTCCCTTTCTGAAGCACCTGCCCACTGACCTGCACTGAACACAGCTGTGAGAAAGAGGAACAATTCTGCGCCTTCTGACCTAATGTCTGGCCAGACAGCATCCTGGTCAGGAGGACATCTGCCCACTGAGTATATGTGGCTCATGTCACCAGCCTGTTCCTGCTGTCTGCGTGGCAGAGGAGTGCCAGAACAAACTGCACCGCCATTGCTTGGGGTCTAAGATTCACCCCTGACACAAAAGGGACTGACGGGGAAAGTCACTTCGGGGAAG
Source organism: Petromus typicus (assembly GCA_004026965.1). Taxonomy (NCBI): domain Eukaryota; kingdom Metazoa; phylum Chordata; class Mammalia; order Rodentia; family Petromuridae; genus Petromus; species Petromus typicus. Next base: position 156,432 of record PVIR01000108.1, on the reverse strand, counting down.
CTGCTTAACTAAACCTCCCAAGGGCTCCAAACACAAATAGGAACAATGATAAGATATTTGCTTATTAATCCCTTTAGGCACCAGCTAACTCTCATTGCTTATCATTCAAATAAGTACTTATTTCATCCTCTGTGCCGCCACGGCAGCACACTATGACAGTCAGTCAGGTAAGCACTACTCAGTCGAAACCAGTATGAAGATCTCATTTCTCTTTCTTTTAGATAATGATCTATACACATACATTTTAAAACATGACTTAGAATACAATATATATCTGGAATGGAAATAGTTGTTTTAAAAGTAATATTTACTTACAGTATACTCCAACACTATTTTATTTTATTAACAATGCATACTGGGTGTGGCCATCTAACGAATTTCATGACCCTACAATGCAATGCAACCACTGATCTGAAAAACATCATATTACACGACAACTAAATTTCTAGTGCTAACATACTTTGCATCTGGAGGCAGGCCGAGGTAATCCTGAACAGACCTCAGGATCAGATGATCCCGCCCGGCACTGAAACAGTGACAAGAGCTCATACCTACAGCATCGCTGATTTCCAGGGCAGCTAGTAATTGCTTTGAGACTTTAATCACCATCGGCATATTTCCAAAAAGTCCTTCCAAATCAATGTTTGGTACCTGAGAAAAAGAAACAAAGCATAAAAATGCATGGAAATATGTAATCAATGGGCATACCACTGGTATGTGGAACACTTCTTTAAGGATCATATAAAAATTGCTGAATTTTTTTTTTTTTTTTAGGTTTTTTTTTTTTTTCGAGACAGGATCTCGCTTTTTGTGGTTCAGGCTGGCCCTGAGCTCAGCCTCAAACTCACATCACAATCCTCCTGCCTCTGCCTCCCGAGTGCTGGGATTACAGGCGTGAGCCACCACGCCCAGCGCTGTGGTATGTGGTACTGGTTGCTGCTGGGTGTGAGTCTCCACACCCAGTATTGTTATGTGGTTACGGGGGATCGAACCCGAGTCCCTGCACTTGCGAGACAGGCGCCGGAACCACTGAGCTAACTCCCCGGCCCAAAAATTGCTGAATTTTTTTTAAAACTTATTTTTACCAAGTTTCTTCAGCAGAAACATCCAGCACTATCTGTAATGCCTCCCTTTGTCTTTGACTGAACTATGTAGTCATTTGGATTTGGTGTGTTCTCCAAAAACCAAGGGTAAAGGGCTCGACAGCCTCTGGTACTCTAGGGTAGTGGTGGAACCTTGAAGAGCTTGGGCCTGCTGGAGGGAAGTGGGGTCACTGGAGGCGTGAGGTCACTGGAGGGAAGTGAGGTCAATGGAGGCATGAGGTCAATGGAGGGAAGTGAGGTCACTGGAGGTGAGAGGTCACTGGAGGTGTGAGGTCACTGGAGGGAAGTGAGGTCACTGGAGGCATGAGGTCACTGGAGGGAAGTGAGGTCACTGGAGGTGAGAGGTCACTGGAGGCGTGAGGTCACTGGAGGGAAGTGAGGTCACTCACTGGAGCTGTGAGGTCCCTGGAGGTGAGCCCCTGGAGGAAATGTTGGAGTCCTGATCTCTTCCTCTCCTTCTCTTTGCATCCCAGCACCATGTGGTGAGAAGTTTGGCTCCACCATGCTCCTTCAGCTATGATGTTCTAACGTGCCACGGGCCCATAAAGCAACTGACCAAGCCAACCGTGGACTAAACCCTTTGAAATCATGAGCCAAAATAATCTTTTCTCCTTTTAAGTTTATTGTTTCAGGTACTTTGTCACAGAAAAGTAAAGCTGATTAACAAAATACATTTTGTTCCTTCCTGCACCACCACCTTACTAAAATTTCTATGAAACCAATATATGAAATGTAACAGCACTCACAACCTTTATTTCAGACTCACTAATTCCCTGGGGTAAAAGCGCTACATCCTAAAGCTACGGCTTGAAGGCCCACATTTGTGATCATGCTGTCTTCCACAGTTCCCACCTGTGCCTGCTGCAGGGGCACCATGATGTGCTCGATGCACATCTCCAGATCCCGGATGTAGTCTCTTTCTGTCTGAAGCAGTTCTTCTACCACCTTGGTTCTCTTTTCCAGCATCCTCTGCTCTGGGTTTTCAGTGGATGCAGACCCAGAAGGGGCCACCAGGGATGAAGACTCTGAGGAAAGGAGTGTTATTTCTAGAAAAGAAAAGAGAACTGGTCAGCAGCTCTGGGCATGAAAGCAGGACTCTTTAATGGGTTGAGCCAAAGAAACATTCCTTGAAAAAAAAATGTCTCCCAATTGTCAACTGTCAGGAAACAAACAGATAAAAAGTTTAACAAGTCAACCCTGCAGTGACTTCCATCTATGCAGTACCACTATGAGAATCTGTCCTGAAAAGAGACTGGCTTGCCAGCATAACGTTACAATGTGGGAGACTGACGCAGGTTCAAGCCCAGATGGGCAGTTCAGCAACCAAGAACCTGTCTCAAAAATAAAGGATTAAAAAAGGGCTAGAGATGTACTTCAGTTTGAAGGCCCTGGGCTCAATTTTTAGTAATCCCTGCCCACCAACACACAGAGGAGCTGGTTTTTTTTCCTAAAGACAGGATCTGGCCCAGGTTGGCCTTAGGCTCAGACTGATCTTTCTGCCTCAGCTTCCCCAAGGTTGAGATTACAGCTGTGGGCCTAAGCCTGAGCTGGCTCATTTTAAGAGACTGAATCAGTGTTGTTCCTACAGGCTCCTGGTACAAGGGGTTAAAGGGAGTAGGGCTTTATCAAGAACTGTTTTCACTTGGCAACTGGACATGGTGGAGAGTCCCTTCCATTTCAGCACTTGGGAGACTGAGGCAAAAGGATTGCTGCGAGCTCAAGGCCGGCCTGGACCACACAGTGTGACTGTCTCAAAAGAACCCCAAAACAACAGAACTGCTTTTTCACCTAACCAGATGTAAACTCTGTTCCCCATCAGGAGCAGAATACAAAGCTAGGAAACTAAAAAAAAAAAAATTGACACAGCACATTAAGAAGGATACATGCATTATGGGGACATATAAGAGTGCTGACTCATCAAGGGGAAGACAGGATTAGTAATCATCCAGCTAAGATGAGTGATGGCAGGTCTTAGCATTTTGCAGTCACTGTTACAGTTATATATATACTGACAGCTATTTATGTACATATATATACATATACATACATGTGTATGTATATATATATGTATATGTATATACATATATGTATGTATATGTATATATACATATGTATATACACACATATATACGTGTATATATATACATATATATATGTGTGTGTATATACATACGTATATAATGCTTCAGGCTTGAAGGCCCATATTTGCGATGTGTGTGTATATTTTATACACTGATATATACTGATGATATATATATATACTTGATATATACTGATGAGTCTCCCTAACAAAACACTAGTAAAGACTCACAAGATTTTGTTGTTCCTAGAAACTGACACAAAATACTAAAAATTTGAAGTTCTTCAATTAAAAGACATTCTGCAGTACTAGGCTGTATGACTCTAAAAACAAATACACACATTGGCATTAGTTGTTACAGTTATATGTATCTAGATGCGCAGGATGAGAGAATTATTTATAAAGAAGGGATAGCATTTGCTCATTTAAAATGATTAAAAGCTAAAAAAAATTAAAAACGAAGAAGAAAAATTTGACAGTGAAACAAGCAATCACTACAATACTAGTTTCCTTCAAATCCTTTAAAACTAAGTATAACTAGGCTGGAGATTTAGCTCAGTGGTTCTGGCGCCTGCCTTGCATGTGCAAGGACCTGAGTTCAGTCTCTGGTAACCATATACAACAATGTCAGGCATGGTGACTCATGCCCACCAGCAGTCAGTACCCACATACCACAGTGCTGGGTGTGGTGGCTCACCCCTGTAATCCCAATACTCAGGAGGCAAAGGCAGGAGGATTGCTGTGAGTTCCAGGCTGAGCTCAGGGCCAGCCTGAACTACAAAGTAGGACCTTATCTCAAAAACAAAACAAAACAAAAACCCAAAACAAAGTATAATTACAAGAAACATGAATGTTCAAACTACTATGGAGATTTAGTTTTCCACAACAGATTTTACTCTCCCAAACCTTCCCTGTTGGCCCTTCTCTGATGTTTCATGAATTTTTTTCAATATTTAAAGATCAGAGGGCCAGGGATTTAGTTCAGTGGCACTGCACCTGCCTCACAAATGCAAAGTTTTGAGATTGATACCTGGCACTGCAAAGAAAGAAAGACAGAAAGAAAAAGAAAGACAGACAGACATCCCTCCCTCCATCCCAGAAAACCTTTGCACAGTTCTTTGTAAAAATGGCTGATTTCAGGGTGGAGGCAGGAGGATTAAGTAGATAAGCCCAAAATAACTTGTACACAAAAGCAAGGGCGTGCTCAAGAGTGTGACAGAGGCAAGATAGCACTGGCCCGGGATTGGATACAACATGAATATCAAAGTAAACACAAAAAAACAGAGCAGGGGATTATAATTCACTGAATAAAGCACAATCCAGTATGGTGTATCCAAGCACTCAGAAGGCTGAGGTAGAAGGATTGCCGTTGAGTTTAAGGCCAGCCTGAACTGCAAAGCAAGATTGTCTCAAAAAAAGACTCCATGGAGCCGGGATTTAGCTCAGTGGTTCTAGCACCTGCCTGGCAGGCTCTAGGTCTCAAGTTCAAATTCGATCTCTGGTAACCACACACCATAATGCCAGGAATGGTGACTCACATTCATCAGCAATCAGTACCACAAACCACAATGCCAGGCACGGTGGCTCACACCAGTAATCTCAGCACTTGGGAGGCAGAGGCAGGATTGCTGTGAGTTTGAGGCTTGTCTGGACTATATAGTGGGCTCAGGGCCAGCTTGAACTACAAAAGTGAGACTCTGTCTCAAAATAAAAGACTCCATATAACTTCTTGCTCATAACAGATAAATGAATGAATAAATGGGCGGAAAAAAACCAACTCAAATAATAGAATAAAATAATAAAGTTAGAAAGTTATCATTTTGCAACTGGAAAAACATTGTTCAGGTGCAAATAATCAGTTGATTTTTCTAATAGAGGTAGGGCTGAGTGATGATTAGGATGTACGGATAGTTTTGAGTTATTACAAATATGAAAAAAAGTGATGATGAGTATACTAGAGAAATGGACAACACTATGACCCAGTAGTCAACACCACTGCTAAGGGACAAACATCACATGCCTCCGAAGGTCATATCTGAAAACAACACAGTACCCCTTATACAGCAGTACACCTGTCACAGATCTGGTTCTGTGAGACAGGGTCTCCCTGTGTAGCTCAGGCTGGTCTTAGGCCTTGAACTCAGTGATCTTCCTGTCCCAACCTCCCAAGTGCTAGGATTACTGGCATGCACCAATACATCTGGCTTAAAATGAATCTTCAGGAAACATCAAAGTCAAACGGAAGATTTATATTCTTCAAAATGTTAATTCCATATGGAAGATTTATATTCTTCAAAATGTTAATTCCATAATACATACAACAGACACCCTGAAGAAGAGTTCATAATTAAATATAACCAGAGCAATAACAACTAGATTGTGATAGACCTCAATTCAGAAGAAAGGACTGCTACAAAAGATACAACTAGGGCAACAGATAAAGCCAGAATAAAGGTTGGAGATTAGATATACGATTGCATTGATTTTGGATTTCCTGAAATGGCAAATTTATTGAGGATGGTCATGTAAAGAGCATATCCATGTTCATGCAAAATACACTGATGAGCTGGCAAAGCAGTTGCTTAGCAGTGTCACAGAACATACACTGAAGCATGCAAGGTTCTCAGATAACTGGGGGGATGAGAAAACCAACCAAAGCACCTAAACCCAAACTAGAAAGAATGAAAACAAAAGCACAGCAAGATGCTAAATGCTGATAAGTAAAAGGGTATATAAGAGATTATTTGTACTCTGTAAATTTGGTGTTATTCAAAACAAAGTTTAAAGAGGTCAAACCAGAAACCATCTTTCTTGAACTTTTTTAGGTGGAACCAATGGCAAAACTTCATGCATAACTGTCATTTCATTACACTGCTCAATTATGATTCTAAATTAATTGTAGCATATATACAATTTATTTATTGTGGTGCCAGGGTTGGAATTCAGAGCCTGGCATGCTAGACGAGCACTCTACCACTCAATTACATCCCCTCACCCTACAAATTTATTTTTAATGGACTAGCTTTAGAACTGCTTTATGATTTCAAAGCAATAGTTTCTTGGTCCAAATATGGTTTCATCATTGTCAACTTGAGAAAGAAACTCATTTTTAATTCAAGACTAGAGCCCTCTGGAAAAGGAGGACAATTACTGAATTCCTAACACACATGAGGTATTTAGGACTACAACTCTAAATTCATTTAATATTCACATCAGAACTTTAAAGCAGCTATTATTTAATATGTTAGAAAACTCAGGCTTTAAGAGGCAGACCAACTTGTCAGGTCCTACAGCAAATAATGGTAGTTCTGGAATCACAGCCTAAATATATCTAAATCTACATCCCGTGTATTTAATATTGCAACACTTTGTTTCTATAGCCTAGAATTTCAAATAGAAAAGACAGGGATTTATTTGCTTCAAACCTTGAAGATTCCTTGGAAAATATTTTCCCCCCCAAAAATCAAAGTTCTATTAATTACAGTTGTCTTAGTTACTTTTCTGTTGTCAGTCAGACAAAATACCTGACACACCAAGTAAAAGGGGAAAAGGTTTATCCGGCTCAGAGCCCACAGGGGTTTCAGTCCATAAGGCTAATTCCAAGGCAGAGGGACAAACAGTTCATGACAGACAGTAACAAAGCAACAGGAGAACTTCTTTTTGCCCCTTTTCTTCTTCAGACTGTTCAGGTGAGTAGCACTCACGCCTGTAATCCTAGTGCCCTTGGGCAGAGCCCTGCACCACGAATCAATTCCAGGGTCACACTCTCAGTCCAGCCACCTCCCCCACCTACGACCACGCGAGGCTTGGGGGGGGGGTGCGGACATCTAGACACAAGCCTTAACAACAGTAGTTGAAAACACAAAATACCAGCTAGCACTTACTCATCAATCAGAGCCCATAGTCTTTAGGAAGAGACAAAAATTTTTAACTTACAAACAAAAGTCTCCCAAACGCCCAACATGCCTTTTTTTTTTTTTTTTTTAACAGATGGGATTATAAACTCTTGAACAGCCTTTAAAACACAAACCCCAAACCCCCATGGGACATTTTTCCTGGGAATCTGATGTTTTAATTCAGATCCTATTTGAACAACCTGAGTATTTGCAATTGTTAACAAAATCCGGGTGTTTCTAAAGCTCGAAACTTAAGACTCCACAGGTGTAATTAACGCTCAAAGTGAGTTTTCAAGTACAGTATTAGGTCAAATAAAAAGTCTTTGGCTGCCGCGTACAACTGTTTTTCCTAATTGCTAAGAAAATAGTTTGATTTAAAACTTTAGTAGGCTGGGGTTGTAACCCAGTGGCCTAGTAAGCGTGAGCATCTGGGTTCCATCTGCAACACCTCAAATAAATATGTAAATAAATTAAAGTTTGGTATCTAGGACAACTATATAGTGAAAGTGGCCTCGACCCTCAGCACGCTACTGTGAGGATAGGTTTTGAATCTTGCACTTTCTCACTACTTAGCTGGAAGCCCTGGGAAAGTTCGTGTCTTGGCCTCGATTTCCTCACCCGTAAAATGAGGAAAATAATACCTGCTTTGCAGAGAAACTGTTGCCTGCACCACGATAGGTAAGAATGCACCACGCAGAAAAATGCAGTGTGCGCAGTCTAAAATTCTGTGAGAACAATAAAATTGGGGGATGAGAAAGCATGGAGAGGAAACTGAGGCCCAGAAAGGTCCATCAATAAAATGTGCACACCAACTCTTCATTCCTATGGTGGCCCTGCTCGAGTTTACTTTCTCCACCAAACAATTAGTCGCAGAGTTCTGGTGGCCTGCTGGCCGCAGCTTCCCTCCTCCAGCGGCCCGAAGGCCCTCCCTCCCTCCTCAGTCAGAGGATTATCCTGGGGCCAGTTCCCACAGCTCTCAGGAGGGGGTGCCGGTTGTCCCACGGCTGCCCGCAACTAGACGGCACACTGTGAAGAGGTGAAGGGCAACGCCAGCCCCGTCCAGCCCTGCTAAGGAAGGCGCGGGTCCCTGGCAGGGAAACCCACGCTCCGGCCGGGTCCCCAGCGGCGCGCTCCCCAGTCCTCGCGCCCCAGCAGGTACCTGCGCGCCCGGGCTCCGCGGCAGGCGGAGGGTGGGGGGTCGGCAGGCCGGCGGGCTCTTCCCGGCGCTCTGGAATGCGACTCAGTCTCCCCGGACCTTTTGAACAGGGTCGGCACAGCCCCCCTCCATTTCCATATGAATCGGCCGCAGACCTGCCGCACTGCCTGGCTACTCCTAAAGGATGGAACTGGACTCCTCCCCTGCCGGACCTAGGCGTCCGGAGCAGCTTTCCCACGCCTAAGGAGGTGGCAGAAACAAAAGATGGCTAGAAAGGCGACAAAGTCATAACTGAATATTGTATTTTATAAAGACTGCAACTTCCAGGAGCCAGGCGAAGTTCCTGATGATCTGTGTCAGTATTCCTTTGGTTAAATTCCTGCTCCTTTCCTTCTAGACCCCATCACACCCAAAATTTGTCCGGAATATGGAATGTTCATAAATTGGCTTAATTGAGAAAGTAAAGAGAAAGGAGACAGGCTGAGAGAATTTAAAGAATGTTCAAATTATCTACCTTAAAAAAAAAAACTAAACAGAACAAAAAACCAAAACCAAAAATAACTGGGCCCACACGGGTAGAACAGGCCAGTGTGCCTCCTGTGGAGGGGACATTTTCCAGCGCTTCCACCCCTTCAAGAGAAGCAGGAATGTCCCCTGGCCAGGAAACCCTCTCACCTCTCTGACAGCCCACAATCCTAATGAAAACCCTTCCCACACCTCTTCCTGACTCGCCCTGAAACTTTTTCTGTGGCCAACCAGGGTCAGCCAACCTGCAATTCTTTTCTCCCAGTGGGGTGGGTGAGGGTCCTTAGGACAGCTTTGGTAACTTCTTCTGACCCTGTCCGGTGAGAGCAACGTCTTCAAGATTTTATGTCACAAGTCTGAAGCCAAGATTATGTATGATCTCTTACTTTTCAATGCCTTCCTGAGCTGTCTTGAGGGAGAGCCCTTTCCAGGGAGGAATTGCAAGGCCACTCCAGAGCCACCAATAACAACACCAGAGCTCCAAGAGCCCCTCCCCGGCGGGCAGGCAGCACCTCACTTTGCTCACCTGGCTTTGCAGAAGGACCCCAGATCTTTTCCTGTGGGTCCCTAACCCTCAAGCTATCCGCTAGCGGCAGATCTCAGTGGGCTGGTCCCAGGGCAGCCAAAAGCTAGACAGGCGAGAGGAACAGCGGCTGAACCCCTCATATTTTACAAACAATTCTGCTTGAAATGTCTCAAGGGAGAAGAAAGTTGCAAAATATGTCACTTTTGAAAGAAAATGAACAGAAAGAAAAAATGGAGAGGAAAATGAGAAAAACGAAAACCCACAGCTATCCATACCCATTTGTATACATAACATATATGTGCTCAGAGAAAGGTCTGAGCACCTACGATTTCATCATACAGGGAAGGGTCTGAGCTCCAGGGTAGAAGCTCAGATCAATGGGGCTTGACCTCAATCAGCATTTTTTCTTCTTCCTGCTAGAAATAGAATACAGTGTGAGTTGAGTAGATATAGTCATGTGAATATTCACTATTATGTTCAAATACATCATGGTGCACAGTGTTGACGGTGCTCCAGCTGGGCTAAGAACTTAGCTGAAGCTATGCTTTAGAAATGCCCTGCTTTATCACAAGCCACCCAAGTCCAGGAATTCAAAGGCATAACTCACAAGAGGCCCACAATCACAGAATATCACAAAAGAACATCGTAATTTTTTTTTTCCTGGTACCAGGGATCAAACGAGGGTCCTTGTGCTTCCATGGTAGGTGTGGTAATCACTTGAGCCATATCCCCAGCCTTAACATCATAATTTTTAAAACAAATGTCATGGTAACTAAGACACCTCTCTACTGAAGTTCTAAGCAACCTCAGAGAAGACAATTATGGCCAAGGGCCCTTCCCACTACTTCTAGAATCATATAGTCAGCTCTGGGCGCTTTATTGGATGGTGGGCTGCAGAGTATTTGCTTGCCTGTTTCCATTTAAAGAAGCTTTGTTTAGTTTTAAAATTTACTGAAACAATATTTCCATGGTGCTTACTAGGGGTGGTAACACTGTTCTAGGCACTTTGTAAACACTAGTTTCTTTACTCCTCATAAGGACCTTAATGTCACCGTGCACTGCACAGAGGAGGCAGGAAGAGAAATCCAAAGCATTGGCGGGAAGACGCCCCGAGGAGCCTCCCTGGTCCCACCCGCTTTTGGCCAGCAGCTATTCTGCCTCGGTCTTTCTCCTGAGTTGGGAGAATTCCCTTTCTAGGATACGGTGGCCAAGGATGAAGCAGGGCGTTCTAAAGCACAGCTCAAACTCATCTCTTAGTCTGACCAGCCCACCATACCACTGTGCACAGTGATGGATCTGAACATGCTGATAAGGTCATGTGACTGTGACCCGTTAAACCCGCCCAGGATAACAGCGCTTGTAATCCCTTCCGACAGAATGAAATGAGTAGTGACCCACACAGAATTCAACAACATTCTGATAATTTCTGGCAGAAATGTTGTGAAGGAAGGGAAAAACCTTTTTTATCATGTTCTCTCATTGTAAAAAGTAAAAGCAAAAGGAATGGAAGAGTAGATTAAAAACTTTAATATTTTTCTAGTTAAAAGTCACAAACTTTAAGTGCCGGGCGTGGTGGCTCACGCCTGTAATCCCAGCACTCGGGAGGCAGAGGCAGGAGGATTGCTGTGATGTGAGTTTGATGCTGAGCTCAGGGCCAGCCTGAACCACAAAGCGAGACCCTGTCTCCAAAAACCTAAAAAAAAAAAAAAAAAAAAAAAAAAAAGTCACAAACTTTATTTTTATTTTTTCGCTTTGTGTATGCTAGGTAAGCACACTACCACTGAGCCACATCCCCAGGCTAAAGAAACAAAAAAACAAAACAAAACCCACTTTTGGGAATTTAGTCTCTGTACATGACTGGACAAGTACACAAAATATGTACATATAGAGATACTCACTCATGTTTTAGGCATCACCTAAACAGAAAAATTTCCTCAAAGGATTCTGGGTTAAGAAATGATGGCATGGGGCTGAAGATTTAGCACGTGGTTCTGGCATCTGCCTGGCAAGCGCAAGGTCCTGAGTTTGATCCCTGATACCACACACCACAGTGTGGTGGCTCACATCTATAATCTTAGCACTCAGGAAGCAGAGGCAGGAGGATTGCTGTGAGTTCAAGGCTAGCCTGGGTTACACAGTGAGCTCAGAGCCAGCCTGAACTACAAAGCAAGACCCTGTCTCTAAATAAATACAAACAAATAAATAAACAAATGATGACATGCCTATATAATAAAACAGTATTACAGCAATTACATATACACACTTAATAATATGGAAAAGATATCTAGTGTGTGTTGTTGAAAAAATGAGACACAGGCCGGGGAGTTAGCTCAGTGGTTCCGGCGCCTGTCTTGCAAGCGCAGGGGCCAGGGTTCGATTCCCCGGTAACCACACAACAATACTGGGTGTGGAGACTCACCCCAACAGCAACCAGTACCACATACCACAGTGCTGGGCGTGGTGGCTCACGCCTGTAATCCCAACACTCGGGAGGCAGAGGCAGGAGGACTGCTGTGATGTGAGTTTGAGGCTGAGCTCAGGGCCAGCCTGAACTACAAAGCGAGACCCTGTCTCAAAAAACCTTAAAAAAAAGAAAAAATGAGATTCAGCACAATTTGTGAAAGAATGTAATTTTGTTAATAAGGAAAAAAATTTTTTTGAGACAGAGTCTCACTATGTAGTCCAGGCTGGCCTTGAACTCATGGCAATCCCCTGGCCTCAGCCTCCCCAGTACTAGGATTATAGGTGTAAAGCACCATACCTGGCTAGGAAAAAATATTTTTAAAGTGTTTAAGGTGTACAAAGTTTTATTTACCCCCTTTCTTTTTATATATTCTCTTTTTAGAATTTTTATGGCGAACATGTAATAATAATGACAAAGAATAATAAAGTAGAAAAAGAACATTAGCTATAATATGAGACTGCTCCAGTAGTAATAGACAACTCTCAACTTGTTCATTCATTTCAAATTCCTTCTTCAGTTTTTAACAATTTGAAGTTTCTTTCCTAACCTCATTCCTTTAAACTGATGGAGTAGATGCTGAAATAACTACTTGCAAGAAAAAAAATAAAAGACGAAGCAAGATAACAATCGCCTGCCTGGCAATCTCCAGTGCCTAGAAGCAATCTGTCCGGCAAACCCTGAGTGGATGCATTCCCTGCAAATCTGTTCATCTTCTGCCTGAAGGAATCATAAATCCTGGTTTTCCGTCCTCCCTGTCACCAGGTCAGCCCACCCGGTCCTGCTCCTTTCCCTCAGTCCTTACCCACTCCCTTTGGAAGGCAGTTTGTCCCGCTGTCCTTACAACTTTGAGCACTTGGCCGCTGTCTTCCGCAGGGTTCACAGATTTCTTAGACCACCAAACTTGAGTGATGAAGCTGTTGCACTAATGTGCCTAAGTCTAAACAGCAACTGAAAAACCTCTCCCTGGGGCTTCTGCGAGTGAACGCCGTGGCCGTGGACTATTCTGTGGACTATTCTGAGAGCAGCCTGGAGTAAAATCTGCTGGGAGGGATTCCACCTCCCTACACGGAGCTCAAAGCTCTCCACCCGCTCCCTCCCCAGATCTCTCTAGATCCTTAGAAGAACCAATCAGAACTTAGTGATTTATCTATGGAGCTTGCAACTTAGACTGCCAGGTTAGTAAATTCAATTCTAGGAGCAACTGACACACTATTTATGAATGCCCACTAAATATGCATAAATCCTACTGGGCTTAAAACTGTGAAATTATGATTTTTAAAATCTTTAAACAAGTAAAATTATTAAGAGGGCAGTGATAGTTTTTGTAAAATACTTAAAACATCATTGTTTAATAAACAAATTTTGATTATACATCAGCTGATACCACATCTCACAAAGAGCTTTATTTTTAACTGCCCTTCCCTGCAGTCTGATGCTCATTTACCAAGTTTCTCCAGGGAAGGTGACGGTACTTATTCTGAAAATGAGGAAGCAGGTGCAGAGGAAGAAAATAACCTGCCCCAGATCGCGCACCTGGTGAGGCAACACAGTCAAATCTCACATCCTGAGCAGCTCTCTTTGCTCATTCGTCGTCAAGGCCTTTTTAGGTCACATGTCCTCGCCTATCAGCATGGCTGTTTCTCCCATTGTATTTCCATTCTTTTTTTTTTTTTTTTTTTTTTTTTGAGACAGGGTCTCACTTTTGTAGTTCAGGCTGGCCCTGAGCTCAGCCTTGAACTCACAGCAATCCTCCTGCCCTTGACTCTTGCCCTTGACTCACGAGTGCTAGGATTACAGGCGTGAGCCACCAAGCCCGACACTGTGGTATGTGGTACTGATTGCTGGTGGGCATGAGTCACCATGCACAGCACTGTTGTATGTGGTTACCAAGGATCAAACCCAGGTCCTTGCACTTGCAAGGCAGGTGCTGGAACCACTTCAGCTAAATCCCCAGCTATCCTACTCTGTAAAGACAGACTTTCTTCAGTTAGTGGTTTGTGCTTATTCTTTCCATTTTCTCATAATAATCTATGTCTTTTATAGCTGTTTATCCCTACCATAGGTGAATCTGATTTATAATCTTGTTTAAAGTTTTAATTACACAAATTATAATTATTTAATAGGAAGCTACCAAGAAAACTGCTGGAAGCAAAGGTACAGAAAGCTGGAACACCCTCCAAAGCTTTCTTGAGTCTTATTTCATTAGTAAGTCATTTATTGGTATGGGCTTCACAAATAGCAAAAATGACTGAGGTAAAACTATGTGGTCTTTAAAGTTTTTTTTTTTCATAAATGAATCTAGTTGAACAAGGCATAAATTCATGAAGCAAAAGGTAATACAAAATAGAATGGGGGAAGTTAAAAGAACCAAGGTGTGATATATTACCAAAACCTCATGAAGAATATATTCATCATGTATCACAAATGTATACTAATAAAAATATTTTAAATAGGATCAATTTTTAAGATTAAGGGTTTGGAATTGATTGATTCATTGAGTTTTTGAGGCTGGGTCTCACTTACTAGTTAAGGATAGTCTTGCATTCACTATGTAGTCCAGGCTAGAATTATAGGTGTGCACCACCACACCCAGCTTGGGTGTATTCATTTAAAAGTGTAAACACAATCTCTCCAAATAAAGATGCTTCCAAGTGATTTCTAATATTTCCATGATAAAAATCTGATTAAACCTAAGATATGAGTAAAGTTCCTTAACTCCCCCTTGGCTTTGATCTCTAGGGATACATGTGGAGCTTTCTCTAGACTGTGAGAAGGAAGACAGAGTTTTAACATCTGGGCCCCTCACCCCGCAATCCCATGTGTGACCTTGGATATCTGGGCCTTCTCTGGGCATTTCCACACTGCATAACAAAAGAGCTGGGCCTCCTCGTTCACATCCACCTCTAAGACTTTAAGTGATTTCCCACTCCTTTACTTATCTCCCTGAATTTGGTATTAAGCACACAGGACTACTTAGTTCTCCAGGAGTACCACTTATGAATTCACCCAGTCAGTCAGTCACTTCCTGTCACTGACTGGAGAGACCGCACTCCCTCTACTGTGAAACTGATAACAACATGATTTAATGATCTGTTTCTTCCTTATTCCATCACCTCATGAGTCCAGCTTGTATCTGTACTTTCCCATCCTTTCTGTTTACCTCCTGTCAGTGGAGGCTCAAGTTCCAGCTTCTCTGTTTAGCTGGAAGCGTTTTCTGGCTATGGATTATCTTTCCTCTACACCTCACTCCTCCAGTGAAGGACAAAAAAACCTTTGCTATTTATCTTTTGATACACATATTCTAGGCACCAAAATTGATCATTTCACTTGACAACAAACCTGTATTGAGCACTTATTAAATCACAGGAAAGAAGGTCTTCATGTAGGATGCGAGTTGGCTGGACAGGAACATGCTAATCACAGAAGTGTTTTGTGTCTAATGTCAATCATCTCCCAAGTCTTTAAGAGTTATAGCCCATACATATTTCTTCCTGCCTCTGTACCTTTACTCTTTCCTCCTACCCACCAATTCATCCACAATGACATCCTTCAAAAAGTAAACACATAGAAATTGTTCAACTCTTCCCCCTTCAACAGGAGTCACATATTTTATCTTTATCTGCAAAATGTTATCAAAGAGTGGCCTATGCACCCTCCCTCAAAGACCTCACTCCTAGGCTTCCATCTAAATTCTTTGCAGTAAACTCTGGATTCTTATTCTTCAGGTAAAAATTCTCAGTCAACGAGTATCCATTTCAAAAAGTTCCACTGGGTAATCTTTGACTTCCCATAGCAATTGATTTTTGGCTTTTTTCTCTTTGAATTCTCTGGTGTTCTTGCCCCAGCCTCCTTCCAACCTGCTCCTGCTCTCTCTGAATTCTTCTTAGCTCAGTTCACTGCTCCTTTCCTCGGGTATTCTTTGCCTCAAAGAAGTCATCTGCTCAGTTTCATTGGTGACATCTAAGAGGATGACTCGCCATGCACACATCGCCTCTCCCTCCTGCTTGGGCTCTGACCCACAGCCCATCTGGCTGCTAAGATTCTCTCTTCAACATCCCCCCCCCCGCCATTTCTCATCATCTTCCACATACAATTTTATCACGACTCTTTATCACTGTTCTCATAATGTTTCCCCTACTAGGAATGTTCTCTCTGCCTACCTGTTTTCCCTTTAAGTTTTAGCAAGCTCAAACATCTATTTCCTTGACATCTTCTCTAATAGCTGAAATAAAAACTGATTTTCCCCCTTTTAATCATCCACAGCATTTATTGTTTGCTCTGTACTTCTATACTTTATTTAATTGTTCATATTTTTACATTTTGACTCTTCAGCTGATCTGCACACTCATATATATATCTGCCTCAGAAAAAAGACAGACAGAAAAAGAGGACTGGAATGTTGGAATGTCAGACTCCTAAGAAGTTGGAATGGTCAATGTGCCTTTGAATCTGTGCAAGTTTTTTCCTCTTCCTCCTTCCCCTCCTCATCTTCTCATTTCCTTCCTTTCTTTCTCTCTCTCTCTCTCTTTTGTGTGTGTACACGCAATGAGAGTTTGAACTTGAGCAACACAGATCTTCTCCTATACCAATGAGCTATATCCCCTGCAAGTTTTTCTTATCTTGGGAGAAATACAAAACAGAAGATTTTCTTGGGCTCTCCTACTCCACTTCAGTTAGTGCTCACGGTGTGGAGGAGCTGCTGTAACATCCTTCTCATCACTGCGCTCCTGCGTTCCCTGTAATACGTTCCACGCCCCTGCTCTCCGGCTGCCGCGCTCCCACTGCAGCAGGTCCCTCTGGGGCCAGGTCCTCTCCCGTCTCGGCAGTGCGTCCCTGGTACACCCCTCCGTCAGCAGCGCACTCTGGCTTCTGTACCACAGCACTTCCTGCTCTTCTCCATTCACTCACACAGAATAACTCCGGGCGGGGCCCCTAGTTTCAGCGGCTGTAACGCAGCAGAAGCACCAGGCTGGCCATGAGAGACTTGGATTTTCCTTCTGATCCAAGGCTTGACTGAGATGTGTACACATTTCAGTCTCTAAACTCCCTAAATAAATAAATTGCATTTAAGTGTTTTTCAAATATTTTTACTATGATCCACATTGTGACTCTCTCTGTGTATGCATTTATAAAATGCTTATACATACGTGTATACAACACACACATGTACAAAAGTATACATGATTTCTTCTACTTCAGGAGATGTATTCTGAAATATTTTTCTAGTCACTTCTATAGTATTTTTCAGAAATGCTGATTGCCATCCACTAAACAGGGCTCAAGACCCAGTCATGACGCCTGGGGATGAAGTTCAGTTGTGGAGCTCTTGTCGAGCATGTGTGAGACCCCAGATTCAATCCTTACTATAAAATTTAAAATAAAAAGATTCGATCATAGGTGATTACTGATCATTTACAAAAATGCTAGGTTTGTTGATATGTAAAGTTCCTACTAGTAATAATACAAAAGATTCTACGGAACTCCTGAAGAAGAGGCCTTTACAAGTCCAAGGGCAAATGCAGTCTTCCAACCCTACTCTTTAGTCTAAATTCTCATCTCAATTCTAGTTTCTTATTTCTTTTGGTAAATTTTTCATTTGGATACCCTAATATCACTTAAATCCAACATAAATAACATGGAATCTGAAACACTCGGTCCAATTTCCATTGTCACCATTTATGTTATTAGCAAATGCAGAACCTCAAAGACAATTCTTGGTCCAGTAATGGTGGGATAGCTTATATGGTTCTAAGCTCCATACTGATAACTAGTAACAGCTTTGGACAAGACATTAAAGCAATAACTATATTCAAGCACTAGAAACCAATCAAAAGCAGGTAGAAGCCAAAGAGGACATGACTGAGAACAAGAGAAGTAAACGAGGGAAGATCTGCTTCTTCCATTTCCCCAGGTGGCTTTGCCCACTAGTCTCTTGAGACACTGGGCCATCAATCAACAGCAGAGAGCCAGCAAGTGGCGATCTTACTGAACTAAGGAGACAGAGGCTCAAGTCTGGGACTCTAAAGGTAATCACAGAAAACAGAGAACCCTGAAATCTATGCACCAATTCCCCCCCAAAGTCCCTGAAATGAACCATGTATCCAAGGAACCCAGCAAAACCATTGGCAGCTAAAGCAGAAGCGCCCTGCAAGTTTCAGCTACTGATGGCTGCTGGAAAAACAGGTCGAAAATGTGAGACCCTGAACATTAGCACATTCAATCAACATTTCCATTTTTCCACTGGAAGCTCAGCAGAGCCTCACCTAAAATCAGGGCCACCTCCCAGGCCTGGAACCACACCCTAGGACCAAGAGTGAAACTTAATAGAGCTTCCCTAACAAACCTAAAACAAAGACTTCCACAAGTACTGATAAGACAGAGGAGAGGAAAAAAAGCCAGGGAAAGCCTTGCTTTCAAGCACGGGAGACAGGTCAAAGACAGCCATGGAGCAGCTTTGTTTCTCTAACAAATTTGAGGTGGGCAGCAGAGGCCTGTGAAAAGAAAAAAAGGAGAACGGAATGGGTTGATCCATCCAGATTGCTAAAGTCAAGGAGCTTAAGGTCCAAGCACGATGTCCAGTGAGGAGCAATGACTTTCAATCTGAATCTCAGGGACAATGAAGTGACGGTCTGGTTGGGCAACTTGAAAAGGAGGAAGGAGGAAGGTAGAATAGGAATTTATGGTACTACATTCAAGACATAGGTGTGTTTGGCTCTTCTTTTATTTTTTTTAGGTTTTTTTTTTTTTTTTTTTGAGACAGGGTCTTGCTTTGTATGTCAGGCTGGCCCTGAACTCACTTTACTTCACAGGCTGGCCTCAAACTCATGGTGATCTTCTGCCTCTGCCTCCCAAGTGCTGGGATTACAGGCCTGTGAGCCACCACGCCTGGCTATTTTGCTTCTCTTATCTCTCTAGAAGACAAGCATTATCTTCATTTTGCCAATATGGAATCTGAAGTTCAGAGAGGTTAGTCACTTGTCTAGAGTTACACTGTTAGTACACAGGGAAGCTCTCCTTTGAACATCACTCCAACAGTCACCCTAACCTGTGTCCCCTTTTAGTAACTACACGTGGTCACTGTGCAACACTTCGTAAGGACAAAGGTTTGTACTCTAAGGCAGCTCTGGGTGTGAGAAAGCAGAAAGATGTCTAGTAAAGATGAGATTCTATTACTGATGAAAGATGATGTCAAGAAAACAGGATGCAATGTGAGCTGAAAAAGATGAATAACACTTCTAAAAATTAGGTTCTGCCTTCAAACTTGACAGAACGGAGATGAATTAAAATGGCACTGAGCTGGTTTGTTCCCGAGAGATCAGAGGGCACATTACAACAGGCCCAGAGCGAGAAGGGCTTGACCCTTGTTAAGTCAAACAGATTAAACATTCTTGATTACAGGTGGGAGGTTTAACACAATAAGGAACTAAAGACAAGAATCAAAGTTCACAAAGAAAGAGAAGTGGGGGGAAGGGAATAAAGGATAGAAAACTAACAAGGAAAAAAGCAATCCAATTTTTTCTCTCTTGACCTGAAAGGAATTTGGAAGTAATCCCATCTGTATCATTTCAGAGAGGACAAATTCACTTAGAACAAAATGACTATCTGCTAAATACTTCAGACTCTCAACTGACACTAGGCTTGGTTTCATTTCTATCTTTATAATTACAGGTAGAGAGCCTATCTTGTCCAGAATGGTGCCCTGGAAATTTAAATTAAATCAACCCTGTGCTGAAGGACCATCAGCGAAACCACAAGCAATTTCAGGATCTGTGATGATGTTTTGTACAACTGCTCGGGTAGCCTGCTATGGAGGAGACCCAGACAGAGAAGCACCCACCTGGGAGCACAGGGAGATGAACCAGACCATTAACTTATCCTCTGGTCTGAACCCCGACTCTTCCAAGTTGCGCAGAAACAGACAGGCTGCCTGGGCTGAGAAGAACACACTATAAACGTTCAAGAGGGAATCCAGTAGTTGTAAAAGCGGAGCTGAGCGTGGTGGTTCATGCCTGTGATCCCACCACTCTGTAGAAGGACAGCAAGTTCACAGCCTGCTCCGGCAATTTAGCAATTTAACAAGACCCTTTCTCCAACAAAAAATGAAAAGATAGTTCATAGATTTGGAGAAGACACATGGCTGGAAAGATATCACTCTATATGATAAAGTGTTTTGTTCTTTTTTTAAAACTTTGAGATAAAGTCTCAGTATATAACTCAGATTGACTCTGAACTCAGTGATCTTGAACTCAGTGGCCTTGAACTGCAGTGATCTTCCTGCTTCAGCCTACCGAGTACTGGGATTACAGGCATGTGTGCCACTACACCTAGCAAAAGATTTTCAATATACCCATTTTATAGATCATTCATAAAAATTTAGTGAAAGACAATAGTTTGAATATTTAATATGTAGAAAACATCCTGAAAAATAGAAGCAATCTGAATTCCATGAGAGTTTTAGGGCTCTAGAGTGTCAAGTCTACAGAACAAGCCTTTTTCTCTAATACCTACAGAAGCACAGGGACTGAGAAAAAGAAACACACCAGGAAAATATATTTTACTTTGTGCCCTCCTAACCTTGCTGTCCCCACATGACAAAAATATTAAGGTAAGAATGAAAAGAATGTTAAGATGAGAGAGCTGACAAGACCAGGAGTAAAGCTTCCATGAAATAAATAGCTGTCTGGCTTTGAAGCTAACCGACATCCTCCTGGCACCACATGTATTCTTGCCCTAAAATGCTTCCCAAACGAATCACATATCAAAGACTGTGGTCACCAAGATCCACACTATGAACTACTGGGAGAACGTTCCTTAGGCAGCCGGGAGGTCCTCGTACACAGTGCAGACACCCTTCTCGTTTATTTCCCGCTTTGTCTTACCAGGACACCTGACTTCCTACCTTGGGGTCTCCTGTTCTGCACGAATGCCGAGCGCCGCAGGGTGCCGGGTGCAGTGCGGCGGAGGCAACTGTTTCTTCTCCAGTTCTCTGGGCCACTTTCTGTGCTGTCATCTTCTAACTCCCAGGCGCTCTTCTCTAACAGAAGGCTCCGAGGAGTCCCCAAGTGATGCTCGCCTGCCTCTTCTCTAGGATGGCGACTCTGCAGACTGTCCAGGGCGCTCGCTTCTGCCCTAAGAGCCACCATTCCGGGTCTGTCAGTGCTATTATACTTCCAGTTCCCCAGCCAATGAAAAGAATCTGTTCCTCTGTCACTGTGAGTTGTGCACTCGTAGTTCGCAAAGAAAGCGTCATGGCCTTTATTTTCTGTACCAAAATTACTCTCCTCCACAGTATGAGTCTTTACTTTACGAGAGAACTCACCATTCTGATAAATGTTCCCATCCTCTTCATGGGATTTAACAAATCCTTTACCATTCAAACCTGGAAAGTCCACAGACGGATCACTACAATTACTTCCAAGAACATAATATAAATTGTTAAGATCTCTATAATACAAGTTAACTTCTTTACAACCTTCAGGACTATTATTAAAATTCCTGAGGCCCACAGACCAGTCTTGAGGTTGATAGAGATTCCCCAGCGAATCTTCCACAACTGTGTAGCTACGCTGTTCAGTTTTTTTCAAGTCCTTAGGATTATAATTAAGATCCTTAAAATCAACAAAGCCTTTCCTCTTCCCATATTCCCTGTTTTTCCCGATCACATCTGGGCTTCCTAAAAACCAACCGTCCTCCATCCCAGGCCTCAGGCTCCTGTAACCTGTACTTTCTGGATTCCTGTAGCCACACCGGCCCCCCTGAAACATGCAGTCCTTTTCACTCTCATTCATTTCCTCATAGTCCATAGAGCTCGGTTCACTCTGTTCAAAATCCCAGTATCCACAATCCCTTTTTCTGTAGGGCCGATTCTGCCTCTTGGCCTGGACTGTGGAATCCAAATCATTTTCTGAGTAACGTTCATCCAGTGCCATAAGATTTCTGTTCTGGAGACTCCTGTAGTCTTCATACTCCCAGCTGGAGCCACAAAGCTCTTTCTTTTCCACTTCGCTTTCTTTGCTAATCTCAGGAATTCCACTCATACCCAACAGACAGCCTTGTCCTTCTCTTTTCCATGGGGTCTGGGCTGGGTCTAAATGCCGACAGGTGCAGTCTCGCCTAAGGCTGAATCCGTCCTCCTTAAAATGTCTCCCAAAGCACAGGAAACATTCTTCTTGTTGCTCCAGTGAGAGTAAGAAGCAGTGTGGAGTCGTTTCAAAGGCAGGATCCAATCAGTGAGCTACTATATCGGTTCCTCTCAGAGGCCAGCAGATAATTAGTAACCAGACTTCATGTGATTGGAGTTGGCAGTCTTGTTAGTGTTTCTCTCAAGCTGGTCAGACTGGCTTGGCTACTTTATGTGAAGGTAAAAGGTTTGTGTTGCCCTAAAGGTTTTGCAGAAAAAGCGGTGCAAAAGAGAAAGAGCTCCCTTTAGGAGTCCCAAGTAGAGTCACGTATCAGTCCGCCTGCCTCCCTAGACCCTAGTAAGCCAATGGAGTAAACAAAGCCCTGCATGTGTGCCTCAAACCACACTCCCACTCCCTGTCCTCCAAGTCCTACTTTCTCATCTTCAGACTCTGAAACGTTTTGGGACTCCCCTTTATGTATAGGCAGAACTCTCCCTCCTTTGAGTGATTTCTGTGGGATTCAATTAATCAGTTAGTGCACCAGCTCCCACTGCCTGTACACCAGCTGTTCCCCCCAACACCGAAGGAGAAAAAAATCATTACTTTTACTCTGCTCTTGTGTGCAGACAAGTCTATGGGATAAAAAAATCTACTCAGAAGAACAGAGTTATGTATGCTGTCACATATCCCAAGATATTTATCATGTCGGAGACCATTTCCTAGCTTTTTTCTATCCAGTTCATACAGCATTTTTATGAATTGAAGAAGGAAGCTAGAAAGCATAAAGGCTGATTTATAAATGCCTATTTGGAATAACCAAACATTAGGAAGTGAGGGTACAGCTCAGTGGTATGGCACTTGCCTGGCATGCCTGAGGCCCCTAGCTTCCATCTCCTGCACCAACACAAAACAAGGCATTAGACAGGCACCTACCATGTCTGAGCACTGGGGAAGAGAGAACAGGGACAAGCAAGTCCCTTCTTATCCTGTGCAGGAGCCACATACTGTCGGGTAGGATAAAATGTGTAAGTGCTGTATAAAAGCACAAAATAACAAAGGCAACAAAGCAAAATTCCTCATGTGGCAACGGAGGCTTTCATGGAAGCGAAAGCAATTGAAATGGTGCCTTTGAGGATTGGCAGCAGTGCTACCGACTTCCTGGGGTTTTTTATTTTTTTGAGACAGGGTCGCACTTTATAGTTCAGGATGGACCTGAACTCACTATGTAGCCCAGGGTGGTCTTGAACTCAAGAGCAGTCCCCCTGCCTCTGCCTCCCAAGTGCAGGGAATACAGGAGCACCCCGAGCCACTATGCCCAGCCCGACTTTCTATATAGGAAGAACTAAGAAATAAGGAACAGATTAAAGAAAAGTAATGAGATAAACTACATAGCCAGATTCTGAGGGGCCCAAATGCCCTGTGAGTCACTCAAGGAAATAATGGAGTGTATCTGAAAATTTCTGAAAGGCAAGGACCATGCCCAAAGAAAGGCTCTGATCAGTTTATTCCCTTAGCTATCTAGGTATTTTTTGAGTATCTAGGAATAATTCGCTGAATGTTTAATTCTTATTTGTGAAACAATATAAAGAAGTCTAAGGAAATCAGAGTGAAATGTTTTGTCCATAAGTACTTTGTCCACAAGTTTATGACTTAAAAACCATGTCATCTCTCTACACTCAACTGACTCATCTATAAATCAGAGAGCAGCCCAGCTCAGAGGTCAAGAGCACAGGCTAAAATAGCCTTGGGCTTAAATCCTGACTTTGGCATTTACTACCTGTATAATCTTGGGGAAGTCACCGAATCTTCTCGTTGGCCTCTTCATCTTCTCACCATCCAATCTATTACGCTGCCTCTAGAAGGCCAGAGGGACCTGTGTCTGCGGGAGTCCTGGCCAGTGTTATATCTGTTGGTGTACTGGTGCCCCCTTTCAGGGCCTGCGCACATTCTGTTCCAGCAGTACCTTTTTCCTACTTCTCCACTGTGTCCACTCTAGTGAGTCAGTAAACCTAGGAAATACGGCAATGATTCCCATCCGACAAACAACTTCTAATGTCCCTTCCAGCAGCCACCTAATTTCGTTACTTTCATTTACAGCAGAACATCGTGAAAGACTTTTGAGCACCCTCAATTCTCTTGCTTCCTCACCTCTCATTCTCTCTGACTCACTCCTGGCCATCCACATTACTTGGTGAAGCTGCTCTGGACTGGGCCAGGTCACGCACTGCAGTGATCATTTCTTTTTTTTTTTTTTTGGTTTTTTGAGACAAGGTCTCGCTTTGTGGTTCAGGCTGGCCCTGAGCTCAGCCTCAAACTCACATCACAGCAATCCTCCTGCCTCTGCCTCCCGAGTGCTGGGATTACAGGCGTGAGCCACCACGCCTGGCACTGTGGTATGTGGTACTGGTTACTGTTGGGTGTGGGTCTCCACGCCCAGTATGGTATGTGGTTACTGGGGATCGAACCCGGGTCCTTACGCTTGCAAGACAGGCGCCAGAACCACTGAGCTAAATCCCTGGCCCTGCAGTGATCATTTCTGAGACTCCACCTGACTTGGACTCTCGGCTTTGACCTGGTTACTTCTGCCAGTCAGAAACTCTTCATTTGGCTTTCACTCCACTCGACTGACTGCTGGTCCTTTGCTGGTCTGTCCCCCTGGCCGTCCACATTGCTGAACATTAGAACCCCCAAGGCTGCAGTTGATTACATTCTCCTATGTTCCCAATTACCCAGCACATAGCAGGAATTAAAGAGAGAGATCTGCGTAGGAATACAGTTTCCTGTTCAGTATGGCTGACTCTCACCCTAAGGGAGAGGAAGGAGAGCTGCGAAGGAGACCTGGCACTATGGTAAGATTATTTCTAGAATGTGACAATAGCACTGTATCTTCATGGACTGTGTGGAGACTGGTCTGGAAATGAGGAAGGAGCAAAAAGACACGTTCAGCAATAGAGAAGAATCTAAGTGAAGAGAAAGAAGGTGGGGCGCTGTAAAAGAAAATAACAGGGCTACGAGAAGTGTTCAGGGTGCATGAGAGTTTAAAATGAACTTTGAGGATCAGTTAAAGGACACTTAAACTAGGGAAACTATAACTGTACCATTTGTGGGCACTGATAGCATGAAATAGGGAGACATTTTGGAAAGCTAAATAACATCTTGATAAGGTAGATGTCAAAAGTATATCAGCAAAGAAAAATTAAATATTTAAAAGATACAATATTGTGCTTTCACATCCACAGATATACTGAATTTAGCCGGCAGTCTTCAACAGAAGGGAGTCTTAACATATGCTCCAGTTGGCATATTTGAAAGTTGGCAAGAGCCTACTGGGCTCCTTTCCCCTTAAATATTTGCAGATCCACTTGATTTTCTTCGACTGTTGCTTCTTACCATCAATCTCGGATCACAAGTGGTCAAAACATACTGACACTACGGTGCGATGCAGTAATGGTGTGGAGGGCCGTGCAAGGAAACAGACTTGGATTCGAGTTCCTGCTGTGAGACCAGGAAAACCTCAATTTCCGCAGCTATCAAATGTAGACGATGTGCCCATCTCATTCAAATGTCACTTTCAGATTCTATGGTCTTTTAACGTACCACATATTTTTTTTTTTTTAGACAGGGTCTCGCTTTGTAGTTCAGGTTGGCCCTGAGCTCACTATGTAGCCCACACGACCCTCAAGATCACAGCAATCTTCCTGTCTCTGCCTCCTGAGTGCTAGGATTATGGGCATGAGGCACCATACCTGACACTGTTCTATGTGGTTATTGGGGACTGAACTAGAGACGTTGTGTTTACATGGCAGGCGCCAGAACCACTGAGCTAAATCCCTGGCCCTACATATTATGATTTTACTTATGTGTTTACCTTTCCTATGAGGACAAAGAATCATTGTTGTTAACTCCAGAGCACACTTGGAATATTGCAGGAACTCAGGGGACTGGTTGGATAATCCTTTAGAGTTTGCTCAATTTGTCAAACAACAGAAACAAACAGCACACTTAAGTCCAGTAGTGATGACATGATGCTCATGACGGAAGCTTTCCTATGTGCTCAAGTGCTTTACCGTGTACGGCAAAGCCACGCGCACCCTGAAACTCATACTTAAAATATCCAGGTCTGGTGTAGTTCTCTATCCCTTGCCTGGAGGAAGTACGGAAATACTGAGAAAACCACAGGAAAAACTGCTAGGCATAGTGACTCACAGGTCACTCATACCTAAGTTATTTGTTCTAAACTATGCTTCTTGATAGACACTGAAAAACACTGATCCTAAAAGGAGAAACTATTTGTTGTCCTGAATTAACACCCATTATTCCTGGGTTCTATGACTGCTATTTCATACCAGAATAAAATCCATTAGTAGTGACTGAGCTGATTGGTACTGAGCCAACACCCGGAAGAGGATACAACACAAGTCAAATATGCTTTTTCTTCTCATGCAATGATAAAGTAAGAAAAAGATTATTTCCTTTACATAATTTATCATCTTAAAAGGAGATGTGACTTCTAAACTCTATTATTCTTTTTTTTTGTTTTTGTTTTTGTACTGAGGATCAAACCCATGATCTTGTGCTTGTCCATCAGGTGCCATACAATTGAGCCATATCCCCTGCAAAATCTATGATCTTTCAAATTGCTTCTGTATAGAAAAACTATATTTTAAATTTTTAATAATCTGCTTCGAATAATGTGTATCATTTATTATAAGATGTTGTGGCTCCATCTCAGTAATTCTCCACCTTATTAATCTATTGGTTCTACATAGTTAGTCTTAGGTTCTACCCAATATCCTGCAGAAAGCATTACTTTCCTTAAAAACAAAATGAGAATCAGATGTGTCATGTTTAGGTACAAGTTCTCAATGTTAAATGTGATCATACTGTATGTATAAAGTGTAGCAATAAAATCAATTTTAAAAATTCTCATTTGATTTGCAAATCATCATTAAATATTTCTCTGAGAGTCTCTGGCCCGCCTCCATTTTAATACCACCTGGGACCAGCTAAGCATAGTGGCACTTACCTGTTATTCTAGCACTCTGGGAGGCTGAGGCAGGAGGATTATAATTTTAGAGCTCTGGGGATATAACTCTTGTGAAGCCACTGAGTTCAATTCCCAATAGTGGAAAAAAAAAAAAAAAAGCCTAGGAAGAGAGAAGTTTAGGAGCCAGGCTCCTGATGTGAAAGAGGCTGACTCATTCTACAGTTTGTTACTCAGATGCTGTATCAAATGAGAAGGGAAACATGGCAATAATTTACACTATGGCCATGACTCAAAGCGGCAAGACAGACATCATGATTAGCTATATAGGTCAGTATCAGTTTGATCATTAGATTTTCAAAGACACACAAATATGAGTGATCCTATTACTGTGTTATTTTACTAATCAATCCATAGTCAGTGCTTAGCTCAGTGTATGTAATTAAGAAATATTTAGCCAGGTGTTGGGGGCACACATCTGTAATCCCACCACTCTAAGCCTGAGGCAGAAGAATCACAGTGAGCTCAAGGCCAACCTGAACCACACAGCAAGACTTTGTCTCAAAAAACACACAAACAGGGGCCAGGGATTTAGCTCAGTGGTTCCAGTGCCTGCCTTGCAAGCTCAATGTCCTGAATTCAATCTCGGTACCACATAATACAACGCCAGGCTCTTGTGTGCAGATAATTCTATGGAATAAAATGGAATAATGCTATGGAATAAAAAAATGCAGGTGGCTCACACCTGTAATCCCAGCACTTGGGAGGCAGAGGCAGGCAGATTGCTGTAAGATCCAGGCTGGACTGGGCTACACAGTGAGTTCTCGCCTCAAAAGTGAGACCCTGTCTCAAAACAAACAAACAAGAAACTTTGCTGATTAAGAAATGAATACACACCAGATCTATTTGTCAAATGCAGGACTGACAACCTCACCCTGAGGTAGAAAAGGACTACGATATTAAATAAGATCCTCTCAGGGCAGTAGTATGTAGTTCTGACCATGTAAAAAGTTACATGTACTGGCAAACTTGCATGCCTGAGAACTAATCTGTAATATTTGTGTGATCAGGCAGTCAACCTACTCAACAGACTCAACAGATCTGAAATTACTGTGCTTTAGGGCCGGGGGTATAGCTCAGTGGTTCCGGTGCCTGTCTTGCAAGCGCAAGGGCCCAGGTTTGATCCTCAGTAACCACATGCCATACTAGACATGGAGACTCACGCCCAGCAGCAATCAGTACCACATACCACATACCACAGTGCCAGGTGTGGTGGCTCAAGCCTGTAATCCCAGCATTCAGGTGGCAGAGGCAGGAGGATTGCTGTGATGTGAGTTTGAGGCTGAGCTCAGGGCCAGCCTGAACTACAAAAGTGAGACCCTGTCTCAAAAAAACCTAAAAAAAAAAAAAAAAGTACTATGCTTTAGATATGGACTTTGACTTATTGCTTAATAACCCATTTGAGTGAAAATTCTTTGAAGGCAGAGAGTATCAAGCTCATCACTAGGTACTTGGTCTCAGCACAATGGTAAAAAATAAACAAGTATTCAAGGATGAATGATAGACTGACCTAAAACCCACGCTGGAGCCTACAATGACTGACATGTTTATCCTCCAACACACAACAGTCACAATTACCTTTGACTATTCTATACTGACTACGTATTAGTTCCAAATTCAAAACTGACTCTTGGTTTGAGCCAAACCAAGTTTATCTGTGTTTTTATTTCTAAAAACTGAATTACAGCTGGGGTTTCAATACTTTGGTCATCCAAAGTACAAGGTCCATTAGGTTTTGAAATTGGTTTTAAATGACCCTGGATGGAAAAGAACTAGTGTTTCCACATGGAAATATCTTCTCCCCATTCCTTGAGGAATTTCTATGTATAAATCCTGAGAAAAATCAGTTAAGAAATCTGGAAAACAAGAGAAAGTACTAGAATTCTCCTGTGTGAATAAAGCTTAACAGTTTATTTTAGAGATGTGGATTTGAAGAAATCCATTCATAGCAAGATGAAACCAAGTTTGAAAATACTGACACAAAAAGTGAAAAATTACTATTGGCATTTTTGGCAACCAATACAAGAGCATGCATGATGGAAAGTCATGGGCAATCAAAACAATAATTGCTATGTTATACACATAGGGCATGTAGTTATAACAGTTATAACAGTTATCCCTGCCTCTGCCTCCCAAGTGCTGGGATTACAGGCGTGAGCCACCACATCTGGCACTGTGGTATGTGGTATGTGGTGCTGGTTGCTGCTGGGCGTGAGTCTCCATGCCTAGTATGGTATGTGGATACCGAAGATCAAACCCGGGCCCTTGCACTTGCAAGACAGGCACCGGAACCACTGAGCTATACCCCCGGCCCTAAAGCACAGTACTTTCAGATCTGTTGAGTCTGATGAGTAGGTTGACTGCCTGATCACACAAATATTACAGATTAGTTCTCAGGCATGCAAGTTTGCCATGTTAAACATGTTATACACATGTTTATGAGTATGTGGTTTATGCTGCCATGTGCTGCCAGCAGTGAGTCATTCTTGCAAATAATAATAACCTTATTTACACAGTATGATTTTGACAAACCTTGTGATGGTCCAAAAATCAAGTTTTGGAAGCAACATTCTCAAATTTGGCAATTCTGACTCACATTCTATGTACTGTTAAAGGTGAATGTTCTCATTTGAATAATAAGCAGTAATGTTTGCATAGTGTTTTTCATGGTTTAATATTTGCTACTGGTTACATCACCCTGTTGTTTATTTATTTGATGCTGAGGATTTTACCCAGACATTCACACATGCGAACTGCGTGCCCTACCACAGAGCTATACCCTATCCTCTCTAAACAGTTTAATGGAAGCAATGCAAAGAGATGTGAATTCTCACTGTGAAAAATTACTACTATAAAATATAAACTCACCTAAAGTATGAGCTAACAAAAGCAGTATCAATTTCAATGGCAAACTCAAATAAACAGAATATTTTCAATGATAAAACAGAAAATGAGTTTATATAATAAAATAAAATACATTAAAATGGCTCTACCTTTTGGATATACACTGAACAATTCAACTGAAATCAATGGAATATGGGAACATTTTCCTACATCTGAAATCTGAGTCATAAAATAAAGATCAACTCCATCTAATGCTTTGTATATCTGAAACTCCGTTTTAAGAGCTACTTAAAAGCCAGGCATCATAGCACACACCTGTAATCCCAGCACTGTGGGAAACTGTGGCAGAACAATTATATGTTTGAGCTTGGCCTGGGCAATTTGGTAATTAAGCGAGGCTCTGTTTCAAAGTTAGAAAGAGCCAGCAGTGTAGCTCTTCACTGGGTTCAATCTCCCAAACCACGACAAAATAAAACAAGAATTTAGGCCTTTACATTTCTAGATGAGTGGCTATATAGGACTTAGCTAGAGCGGTACAGTCTAGTATCAGATCAATACATTTCCTTGTCATCAGGAACTGTTTATATTGAACACAGAAAAAAAGAACCTTAACAGGCATACGCTGTGATCATAAAGAGTCATTTCATCATATTAGCAGTAGATATAAACAATCTGTCTAATGAATAGTCACATAAGACAATATTAACATTCCCAGTGATGCATTTCATAGATCTGAATTATTAAAAATCTTTCTCTCTGAAACTCTACCTAGCTACTGGTATGTCCTGCATAGTATTTATCTTTTCTTTTCTTTTTTTTTTGAAACAAGGTCTTGTAGTTTAGGCTGGCCTTGAGCTCAGCCTCAAACTCACAGCAATCCTCCTGTCTCTGCCTCGCGAGAGCTGGGATTACAGGCATGAGGTACCACACCCGGCACTGAGGTATGAAGTACTGATTGCTAGTGGGCGTGAGTCACCACAGCCGGCATTGTTGTTGTATGTGGTTACCATATGACCAGGCCCTTACACATGCAAGGCAGGTGCTAGAACCACTGAGCTAACCACTGGCCCTGTCTTTCAAAGTATTAAACTTTTAGCAATTAAGAATATATGTATAGTAAAAATATTTACTGAATTATTAAATTAGTCCTGAAAAGGTCAGGCAAAGAAGCATAGCAGTTACTACTTAGTTCACTAATCCATACACCTGTTTAAACACACTGCATATTCTTGAGTACAGAAGACACAACATTTCAGCGGAACACTGTTCATTCTAAAAGAGTGTTCTTACTGAGATGTCCTTGCCACCTGGAATTTGAGGGATTTGGGTTTTCTTTTTTTTTTTGGAACCAGGAATCAAACTCAGAACCTGCACCTGCCAGGCAGGCATGGCACCTCTGAACTTCATCCCTGGCCTTAAGGAACTTTAGTTTTCCTACCTCTCTACATGTGAAACACAAGAATAATATTACAAGTGTGTCTGTAAATGCATGAGTGGAATATAAGGGAGAATTCTAGGGCTGGCTCCCAGCCAAGGTCCTAGGTACAGTGTCGCAGGGACACCTTTTGGAGGCTGTGTCTAAGCACCTATCCTAGTGCTCCAGGTCAAACGTTGCTCCAGTTCCTGGAAGGCATGTGACATTAATTAGCCACATTAAACCTGTCCCAGGGCCCCTCCTACAGCAACCTCTCTCGGTCTGGAGTTCTGCTGGAACTGAGCTGCTTTCCTGAGCATATTCTGGATAGAAGTTCCTTCCCTTTCTGCAATACCAGCTGCTTTCCATCGTTCCGAGAACTACTTGATTTTTAGCTTTCCGATAATACTACTTACTGTTGGAACTTAAGAATTATACTCCTTCATTCTCTTTCAGAGACCTAAGGTACAGAGGAGACAGTCTGCGTGCGCAGTCTGTACCTTGACCGGGGCTCTGCACATGGTACACGTCACCAGGGGACATCGCACATTTCCACTTTCACTTCTTCCTGGTGTCCTGCAATGTCAAGATCCCCAGGCTACATTTTATCATTGACTTTCCTGTTAACGGTAGATTCAGAGGTCTGTGGTACATAGGCCAAAAGTTCTGTCGTCTTGTCCAAGGGCCTTAGACCCACTGGTGTTGGCTCCCTCTCCTGCTCTTTCTACTTTATAAATTCTTTTGTGAGTCGGGAAAACATGAAGTCTCCAAGACTGGGCACAGAACATAAACTGATAGGAAATAGCAAATTATATTAGTTAAAAACCATGAGTTTAAATGTCATCTCCCTCGGCAAATTCACCTCTGTAAATTCTAATTTCCTCCTCTGCAATGCAGCCATAGGAATTAGGCCATACTTTTAAGGGGGTTATGAAGGCTCTTTGTGTGAGCAAATGATGGCAAATGCTTACTAGTACACAGAGAAAAGTTAGCTATTTTTATGACTGAAATCTGGTCTCTGGACCACAAAGATACAAACTGTAGTTTTCTCAGGAGTCCTGGCCTAGAAGTCTTTAGTTTGTGGTACAGCATGGTTAAGAAAAGTTACATTTAGGGTGTTCCTAGTCTACACCACAGACTACATAGCGGTAGGCGAGGTACCCAGGTGCACAGGTCAGTGGGAACACACATCTCCAAGACTTGCCCTTCTTCATCTGAGCAGCAGACAAAGTGAAGAGGATACAACAGCACAGGGTACAGCAAGTGAAAACAATCTCACTGTAGTGACAGAAGTGAGAAATTGGGTGATGAAAATGAAAGTCCTCTCCATCGGTCAAAGACGGGGCAACCCCTAACACACGTGGGCAGACTGTTACCTTGACGGCGGATGTCAGAGAACATGAAGGAGATATTACTTCCTCATCACTTAACTCTACCTTGACAGCGGATGTCAGAGAATATGAAGGGGATATTACTCCCTCATCACTTACCTCTCAGTTGCTGGAGTCCCAGGTTCAAACTTTCAATGTTGCTCTCATAGAACTCGAGGCTCTCCAGGGTCTCTGCCCTTAAGCATTCATCTGGCTTCTCCTCCAGCATCAAGTTCAGCTCTTCTTGAGCTCTGGTATACATATCCAGATCCTGCTCCATCTCTCGAATCCTCACCAGGACGAAGGGGCAGGGGGCAGTCTGATCCAGACTCT
This sequence comes from Petromus typicus, assembly GCA_004026965.1. NCBI lineage: Eukaryota > Metazoa > Chordata > Mammalia > Rodentia > Petromuridae > Petromus > Petromus typicus. The sequence goes on along the minus strand of PVIR01000108.1, from coordinate 123,556 downwards.
GCTCCACATGCTCAGGGCCCTCCTTTTCCAGAGTCCTGAATCCAGGCAGGTGACCAGAGGGTGGGCTGGGGGAGGCTGTATTCAGTCTGTGCTGCACGTGAGGAGGAAGGGGGGCAGGGCGGGAGGGCCGTACAGGCAAGGGAGGCCCAGGTTTGGGGCTCTGGTCAACCAGCAGGTGGGGGGAAGCAGATGTTGGAGCACATGGACGGGGAGGGGGTGGCCTTAGAGCTTTTCTCCTTTCAGGTAGCTCCTGTGAAGAGATTAATTTTGAGGAACCTCGGACAATATCCTTCTCCGAGTTAAAGTCCATAATTGAAAAATGGCGTAAAATTTTATCTGGCTCCGTGGCAGATGCTGACAGGCTCTTTTCAAATTCTATCAGCTGTTGTGTCAACTTAGAATCCAGGTCAATGCTGTCGTCTCCATGTGAAAGTGCTGTTACTGTCACAGAGGGCCCCGGGCCTTGTGGACCAGGTTTTCCTTCTGATCTATCTAATGGGGAGCAGAAGCTAGGGGTGTTTTCTTTGGCTGTGTGGTGCTTCTTAGCACACTTTGCCAGGCCCTGGAGCAGAGGGCTGAACTGGCTGGGCCGGGCTCCCCTCGAGGCTGTCAGGGAAGAGCCTCTGGGAAGGGGGGACAGTGGCTTCCTTGGGGAGCTCCGTGCTGCGTATGTTCCTCTGGAAGGTAGAGTGGAGTAGTCTCTAGTCCTGGTGCCTACAGGAAGAAGGTCGGGACACTTTTCTGAGCTTTCGTGGCTCCCTTCTGCAGTACAGTAATACTGGTTTTTCTGCACTTTGGGATGAAAAGGTACCTGAGGATGGGAAGAAACACCACTGACCGCCTCCAAACGAGTCATGTCAGAGTCTTCCGCAAGAGGTTCTTCGAGCTCTTCACCGGGGCTTCTGGGGAGCTCTCCTGAGGTGCCTTCCACTTGACTGGGGCTCTTGTTTCTATCAGACTCAGCGGTCAGATGATTTTGGAGAGAGGCGGAGGTCTCAGGAAGGACACAGCTGGTCTCTGCCTTGTGCTCCTGCGATTCCTGTTCTGGTGCCTCCACTACTAATGAGTCCTCCAAAGCATCCAACAAACTCTCTGGGGCTTTGCTAAGTCTGCTTTCCTGGGATGGAGCGATGGGCACTTCGGTTCTAGCCTCAGGACATAACTTCACGAATCGGTGGGGAAAGATGCCCGTCCTGCCCTTCAGGCACCCTTCCAGCCAGCCATCTTCCAAGGTTGCCAGAATTCGAATTTTATCCCCTACTTCAAAATCCAATTCATTTGGCTCCAGAGCTTGGAATCTATAGAGGGCCATTCCATAGGTCCCAGGTTGCTCATCCTCCTCCCCTGGCCCTTTCTCCTCTTCCTCTAGAGGGATATCTACTTCGCCATTTGCCACACAGTCATCTTCATTTCCAGAAGTTACTGTCTCATCCACAGTCCTCAGAGGCCCCAACAGTTCTACAAAACCTTCTGGGAAAATGCCTCTTCGACCATCTAACTCCCCTTCAAACCAGCCTGGCTCAGGGACTCCAACAATGGTGATCACGTCCCCTTCCCTGAAGTCCAGCTCCTCATCCAGCTGAGCAGAGAGCCCCATGAGGGCCCGCGCCTGTCCCATGGAGTACTCAGGAATCTGAAGCAGCGCACTGTGCGAGCGCCACTGCTGGCTCTGGGTGGACAGGCAGAGCTCCCGGACACAGCACGGGGGGAAGAAGCCGCGGGAGCCCCAGCAGCTGCGGCCCTGCAGCCAGCCCGCACTGGGGGCATCGTCATTGAGGATCACCAGGTCACCTGAAGAAAGAAACACAGAGATAACAACCTCAGTCTCACTCCAGCAGCGAATTACTATGACCGGTAGTGCAATTCATCATTTTAAACACCTGTCAACTGAAGGAACTAATACCACAAACACGCATAATTTAATGGACTGAAACATGTTTATAAACCTTGGTTTTCAAGGTGTGACCCATGGAACTGGGAGGGGGCTCTATTCAGAGGAGTTGAAAGGTCAAAACTACTTTCATTATATTTCACACTTTTCACTGGGTCGTATTCACAGTGATGATGTAAAATCAGTATAGGGTGAAACTGCTGACAATGTGTAAACCAAGGCAGTGCAACAAATTACACAGACGGGCAGTTTCAGGGAAGAGTGTCCTTGATGGAGCAATAAAAATCATGCTGTCTCAAATCAGAACTGCTGCACACGCCCTCTGTCGTGTTCTGTGTGTACTGTGGGAAGCACACCAAGCACTTTACTGGTTATCCAGACAGGAAGCACTGCAGCAACTGAGCAACACACTCGAACCAACTACTTTCCTCCTGATGAACCTCATTTTAGGTAAAAGCCTATGGTTTTTCTGGCATGGAAAGAGGACAGACATTTTCTCCAAAACCAAAAAAATTAATCTGTAAATTCAAGGAAAACAAGGAACAGTACTTGTTGCCAATAATAAAATTCCAACTTCCAAACTCACATCAGATGTGGAGGATTTCTATTATCACAAGTGTCACTGCTTTACCACACTCAGTGATGTTTACTGAGATCACTAGAAATCTTAAGAAACACACTGTTTGATGCAATACAATACATGGCCATAAATGGCCATTAATGCCCATATAATAATGGCCAATAAATGGAAAATTTAATGACTCATTCAACCAGTATTTCCCAAATGACCAACGAATGTTATAAAATCATGTATGAAAAAAAGTCTTATTATAAAATTCAGATTAATGGATTTTAGGGTAATAGTACAAAAACTTCACTGATACAGTTTCAGATCCCACATTGCAATTAACCTTTAAGAAACTACCTCTTGCATTTTGATGCAATATCAAAAAAGAACATTCACAATGACTATTAAAATACCCCTCCTAGTTAAGTATCTGTGAGAAGATGGAACTTTTAAAAATACATTCCAATCTGAACAACATATTGCATTAGATTGAATACAGATGCAAATATGAAAATCCAGCTTTCTTCTATTAAATAAACATTTAACAGCTTCACAAAATGTATACACTAATGTCACCCTCACTAAATATTTTAGCTTGGAAAGTAAAAGTTATTTTTTAATAAAAATGTTATTTATGTTAATATGAGTTCTTCATAGTCATGTTAATATGTCATGAGGTTTTTGGTGAATTGATAAACAAATTTTTTAAATTCCCAAGTCCTATGTATTGTTTTTGAGATAGAGTCTTGCTATGTAGTTCAGTGCAGCCTTTAAATAATTTCATAGCCCTAACTGGTCTCAAATCCGTGACAATTCTCCTGTCTCAGCCTTCCACACACTGGGATTACAGACATCTACCCCCACTCCTGGATGAATTCCCCAGGTTTAACACGTAATATGATAAACATCAATAGATACAGTTTATATAAGCAAAAGTTCTCCTTGGCGTCTCAGTATCTTTTAGGAGTACACAGGGATTATAAAACCCAAAAACATGACAAAACAGTATCACAGTCCAGGTAACTGGGCCCCAAACCACCCTTTGGATGTGGCTTGCTGTGAGTCTAACTTCTCACACTAGATTTTATTCACTGTCAAATACGGAAATCGTTGTTGGAGGTGCTGGGTGTGAGCAATAAACTTTTCTATTTATTTTCTCTAAAAACTATCCCTGTCCTGAAAATACATTATAATGAGGTCATAAAAGAAATTTCCAGTAATCAGCACTTTTGTTTTTGAAAATGACCAATACTTCAAGTTCTCTTTGCAAGACATAAGCTGAACCACTATATCTATCTTAGTGCTGAAGAAGCTGAGATAAATAATTATAGTAAAGTGTTTATTTCTGGGAAAAAGAAACTAAAATTCAGTCGTAAATAATCTATCCCAGTTTATAAAACATTAGTTTCATAATCAGTTGCTTTATAAAACATTTTTGGGCCAGGGATATAGCTCAGTGGTTCTAGCAACCTGCCTTGCAAGTGCAAAGACCCAAGATCCCCGGTAACCACACACAGCAATGCCAGATGTGGAGACTTATGCCCATCAGCAATCAGAATCACCTACCACAGTGCCGGGCATGGTGGCTCTGCCTATAATTCCAGCACTTAGGAGGCACAGGAGGAGGATTGCTGTGAGTTAAAGGCTGAGCTCAGGGCCAGCCTGAACTATAAAAGCAAGACCTTGTCTCAAAAAAAAAAAAAATAATAATAATAATAATAATAATAAAATTTTTAAGGTCAAGGATGTAGCTTAGTGATGCCACCACGTATATTGTAAACACAAGGTCATGAGTTTGATCCCTGATGCCATAAAAAAAAATTTCGTAATTACCCAATTATAAACTATTCATTTTGTGGATTAACAATTTTAATTTTTTTTAGACAGTACCTCACTGTGTAATACAGACTGGTTTTGAGCTCACTCTGGGATCCTGGCTGGCCTCAAACTCAAGGCAATTTTCCTGCCTCGGCCTTTTAAATGCTGAAATTACAGGCAAATATCATGTCTGACCTATCAGTTTTCATCTTTGCTTGTTTTTTTTTTTCTGGACAGGGTCTCCCTCTATAGGTAGGCCTGGTTTTGAACTCACCATGTAGCCTAAGATAGCTTCCGATCGCCTGAGATCCTTCAATATCATGAGGGCTGGTATTACAGGTATGTGCCCCCATGTTGGCTCAGTTTTAACATTACTTTAACATTCTTCTCATGTGGCAGTCACAAAATGGATGTAAAGGTAAGATGGTAAATGGAAGGTCTGATCTAGTTGGCAAAACCTCTGCAAAATCACGAGTCTACAGATAGTTGAGTACATCCCCAAACTCGATTACCTTTTATGTTGTTGATTTTTTTATGATCTGGAGTTTTGAAAAGATTCAGTTCACTTTTTCTCCCCAAGTGGATTACAGGTTCCATATTGGCAAGACTCGCTTCAGGAATCTGACATAAGTGCTCAATGTCCACCTTCTAATGATTATTCTTCAACCTTAACTCCCAAGCAAATTCATTATATTCTCTCTGTCACATGCTCTTGCCAACTTCCATTTTCCCTCTACTTCCTTCTTTCAGTGTGTCTCTTCTATCTATTAATATGCTCACCCAGTTCCTACTATCTCACCCTTTTAAACCTTGCGCTAAACATTTTTCCAGTCTACCCAATAATTCATGCCAATTAACTGTTCATATACTGACATGTACTTATAATATCTTTTCCTTGCTCAAACTTTTACCATAAGACTTTTATGAAGTGCCTACTGCTTAGTTCCCTAATATGCCCATTCAATTTACCAAAAATAAATTTAAAAACTAAGTCTTCTCTGGACACATTCTGAAGAGCTTTACTTGTTAAGATACTAAAGTCTGTTCTTTTGTTTTCACCTTGATGCGAGCTTGTGTCCACAAATGTGCAGTCATAACATCTCCCCCAACCATCCCATATGACCTTGTCTTTGCTGAGACCCTATTCCACACAGGGGAAGTTTTGTTGTCCTCTGCACAAAAGCCACGTCTTATAAAGTTCAAGCCTTTATTTATACTATATTCTCTTTCCATCTGATATCTTAACATGCTTCTCTAAAACCCTTAGACGTTCACTCATTTTGACCAACTGTAGCCTATGAAAGAAATGATTACTTTTATCGCTAATTCTGGCACATAGGCACTGATATACCACATAGCACCTAATGCAAAGTCTGAGTTTATAGAAGATACCCAATATATTTTCACTGAGTTGATATTATTTGCTTAGCTGTCCAACATGGCTTTGGCTGTGTACTTCTATATTCCTTCAATTTGTGACTCAGTGCTGGTCAGAGCTTTTGAGTCCTGAGAATTACAAGTGATTTATTTTCCCTGTGGTGCCTACAGCTGCCAAACAGAGCCATGGAGGGAACTCGATGATGGGCTTTGTCTGGACACAATGGGCCCCTTAGTCAATAGGAAAATAAAAGCGTGCCATAGTTCCCACTCAGCTGGCTTTGAAATGTGCTGGCTTCCTTAAAGCAGTAGAATTACAGAATTTTCTTTGTTCAGCCAGATTTTCATGAACTCATATAATGAGGCTTGTTTTCTTGTCTATCTTCAGTTGAGTGACTGTTTTGATAAAGCTTTCATACCTGGCCAACTGTCTGTTGGTTGTTTCTAAACAATAAAGGTGAATTTAAACAAAAAAATAAAAAAATCACAACATAGACACTGGAAGGCACTTGAGCTCAATGCTACCATTTTATAGCCCCGATGGGTCCTGAGCTTTTGGAAGAATCTCTCATTTTCATCAGACATGTAACCCATGGCCCTATAATCCTCGGTAATTCTTGAGGAATGGCGGCCCCAGTGGTCACAAATATGAGAAACTCCAGGAATGCGGCACCAGATTTGAGAACAGAAGAGTAAGAAGAACGGCGCCTCAGAGGTCAGCCTGAGTCTCTGGCACATGCACCGTCAGTCCCAGCCATACTGCTTGATTGCTCCGCTCAGATTTTTTTAGTTGAGCAGAAATGGATTAGAAATAACACGATACGAACAAATAAAAGTCTCCCAAGAATCTGACCCAGCTCAGAAGAACTAAGTCCCTCACTAACTTTGCTGGCTCTACATGCCCAGGGGACAATATGCTTCACATGCTGACCACACATTCATATAGCTTCTCCAGGAGCCATGCCAGAACTGTGCTCTCAGCCAGCATAGATAGGCTGAGGCAAGAGGAGTGCTTCAAACTGGAGGGCAGCCTGGGCTGTACAGTGAGTTCAAAGCCAGCCTGAATTGCATAGTGAAGCCCTATCTCAAAACATCAAACCCCAAAGCAAACACTCAAACAAATAGAACTGTGATCTTCATAACTCACATTCATGCAACGCAAATTGTTGACGTGTGTGGTTTGATGGATGAATATCATGCATCAATTTATTTGTAAATAAGTTTATTAACTTATTTTTATTAGCTTTTTATATGGTAGGGAAGTGGCCTAGAAATAAGAGGTTATAAGCATTCCAAAAATATGTGAACAACTAAACAAGTGAAGTACAGGTATTTTACCATTCTCCATAAAATGTTTTTTCTCTTTATCACTGTTTTGTCTTTTCCTTCTTATACCCTATTGTTTGGCTGTATCCTACTCATACTCACCTTTTATAAGGTGACACGGGAGACTGAACCCCGGGCCTTTGCACTGAACTACCTCCCTGACCTTTTTGACAGGGTCTCTTTAAACCACTAAACGATCCAGGCTAGGTTCAAATTTGCAGGCCTCCTGCCTCAGCCTACACACTTGTGCTGGGATTACGGGTGTGTACCACCTCATCCTGCTCTCTGTCCTTATTTTGTAGTAGTCAGAGACCCTAGCCAACTGACTGACCCTTCTTCTAAGAGATGGTCTTGCTTCTGAGTTTAACTGTAACTTAAAACACACAGGGTGGTTTCAGGAAAAGGAGCAAGGATGACACCTGCTGGAGAACCACTAGTGCTTCGGGTTCAGGCAGAACTTGCCTGGGCCGCAGACACACATAGTCACCCAGCAATGAGGCCTCACAGTACAGCAGGAGCCTCAGGAAATCAGGGAAGGTCTAATAAAAACAGCTAACAGTTTTTGAGCGCTCCCTTTGCCTGGTGCTTTACATGTACAGTAGAAGCTCATTTAAACCTCACAGCCATCGTTTTTTTAGATGAGGAAACCAAAGCTGGAAGCCATACGTAAGTCACAGCTGTTAAGTGGCGGGGCTGATCTAAACCTGGAGCCATCACGATTCTTATCCCCTAAAATATATTCTCGCTCTAAAATATACACACAGACATACATAAATTATAGATACTCATATATAATTTTCTCTTTTATTATTCCTAATGATACTTCTTAAAGACAAGTAACAACTAAGAAGACAGCAAGGTGAAACACAATAAATTTGAAACATTAACCCACATACTCAAGGTTTCCAAGTCTCCTGACACTCATCGACCAACCTTTTGCATTACATGACTACACTGAGGCTGCGAGGGACAGGCAAAAAACCCCCACTCAGGACTAGCAGTCCTAGAGGGCAAGGACAAAAGAGTCACAAATGCTGATCTCATGGGGAAAATCATTTTCAGTCTAAGAAGTAAAAGGGCCATTCTAAGCACCAGACTTGAAAATCAGGAAGCCTAGACTAGAGTCTGATAAGCTGTTTGTGGTATTAAAGAATTCTTTTATTTTGTGGTGGTTTGTTTCCAGATAGCAAAATTAATACCTGATGATGGGACCTGTCATGTATAGAAAACCAAGAGGAATTAAAATCATTGCATTATTTCAAGCAAAGCTTTCTAGAAAAAGACTAACTGTATAGGAATAGCTCACTCCCTACCCACAGAAGCTTGTTTTCCAATTGGAAGACACATGGAGCCAGGAGCCGGGTAGTGCACGGAAGGGGACCCTAGAGTGGGCCAGGTGTTTACTGCAGCATACATGACAGAGAGGGGAACAAGATAAAAACACAGAGCGTGAGCTAAATCTCTTTCTATTCTCTCTCCCTGGGTACTCACTTCTTTGGATTCTACTTACAACTTTCTTTTGTACTAAGCATTAGACCCAGAGCTTTCACACTAAGCTATATTCCCAGCCTTTTGTTAAATTTTTGAGAGGGTCTCACCAAGTCATTAAGTTGTCTGGCTAGGGTCAGACCTATGATCCTCCTGTCTCAGCCTCCCAGACTTCTGGAATTACAGGTGTGTGTCAATAGGCCCGCCTTCCACTTAACATCTTAAACTTATTACGCATAACAGGTTAATAGGTAGTCAAGCTAAGATTTGCAGAGCTCAGGACCCCCTGACCTGGACTCACTCTTGCCAAAAGGTCAGTGCTGTAGTCTTCTGGACAATCTCTCACACAGCTCCAGGAATCTGGAGTGTCTTATAATTTCAAAGCCAGTTCAAAACACCCAGTGGAGGCTTCAAGATACAATCTTGCTCTTCTAGTGCCTAACACTTGACTATACAGGATTTAATTATGAAGTGAAAAAGTGAATTCTAGAAGCCACACTCTCAAATTCTTCATGATGTCGTTAGATATACTGTATATTTGTACACAGTATATTCTTCCACCCATATTTAAACACGGAACCAGGTGTAGGAGGTAAAGTCCAGGCCATCCACATTCTGGGAGCAGCTTTAACAGAATACGTTGTGCTCCCGCCCTTTCTCCATTCTACTTGGGAGCTGGTATGAGGTGGACTGCAAACATCCACTGAGAGAGCTCTGAGGACAAAGCTCCTCCACAACAACGCAGGCTGTCTGCCTTCCCAGGGCCGACTAGAACGTCATCAGCAGAACCAGGCAGAGGCTGAGCAGAAAGTGCATGAAATTCTCCAGATTTTGAGGATTCATGTCAAATTCCAGGATCCCGTTCTTTTTAATCACTATGAGTTAAAGATGTTTGCTACATTTTCCAAGGTGTGTGTGTGTGTTTACAGTTTAAGAAATTAAGCCTATCCTGGCACCAGGGATTTAGCTCAGTGGTTCCGGCGCCTGCCTTGCAAGCACTGACATATGGCTAATCCTATCCATTTTAAACCATTTCATTTTAAGCTGATTCTAATGAGACCTTTCATAAGATTATCTAATGGTAAAGTAGTGAAATGGAGCTGTTTTATATTTGCCTATTAATTAGCATATCAAGATTATCACTTTGCTATTATACATTAATAATGTTGTTTAGCAAAGCTATTTTGGCTTTTAGGGGAAACAAAGATACATACAATCCAAAGCGAGCTATAGTAAGATAAAAAGACAAATACTTGACTTAGAATAAGTTGATAGAGTTCATATCCTGAGACCAAAACCTCATGTGCAGCTAGTCAATTGCCTTTGAACCACATTATTATTTTTTTGAGACAGGGTCTTGCTTTGTAGTTCAGGCTGGCCCTGAGCTCAGCCTTGAACTCTCAGAAATCCTCCTGCCTCTGCCTCCCAAGTGCTGGGATTACAGGAGTGAGCCACCATGCCCAGCACTATGGTATGTGGTTTTGATTACTGGTGGGCATGAGTCTCCACGCCCAGCATTGTTGTATGTGGTTACTGGGATCAAACTCTGGCCCTTACACTTGCAAGGCAGATGCTAGAACCAGTGAGCTAAATCCCTGGCCCTGAACTATATTATTTTTTATAAAATATAGTTGATAATACCCACCCTGCCCTCTTCTGCTGAGGAGCAGATGAGAATGTATTTGTGAGGAAATATGGTGGAAATTATAAAACGTTACTGAAATCTGTTGTCCTTGCTATGCTGAAGTATCTGAGGATGCTCTAGATGTCACCCTCTCGTACCAACACCTGGTCATTACAACAGGCAGACCCTACCACCCTCATACTCAGTCTGGTCTTTGTGGACATGCTTACCTCGATGGAGGGAAAGGCCATTGAGTTCCTGGGATGTAAATTCAGAGATGCAGACAAACAACTTTTCTCCCTCTTTTAGGCTGGGAATGGTCACAACTTCCACAAAACTGCTGGGGAACTGACCTGTGGGAAAGGGGACCAAACATACTGAACCCTGGCATTTAGTGTTGAACATTACATTTTCTTTTAATATTAAAATTTCTTTTTCTGTGTACAAAGACAAAATTTTTTTTCTGAGTTTATTTATGACCGTGAATAAAAAATTTACTGAGAGCTCTGTTGTGCACAAAATCAGATGCCTCCAGGGGCTGGGGAGTTAGCTCAGTGGTTCCAGCGCCTGCCTTGCAAACCCAAGGACCGGGTTCGATTCCCCAGTATCCACATACCATACTGGGTGTGGAGACTCACCCCAGCAGCAACCAGTACCACATACGACAGTGCCGGGCGTGGTGGCTCATGCCTGTCATCCCAGCACTTGGGAGCCAGAGGCAGGAGGATTGCCGTGATGTGAGTTTGAGCTCAGGGCCAGCCTGAACCACAAAGCGAGACCCTGTCTCAAAAAACCTTAAAAAAAAAACAAAAACAAAATCAGATGCCTCCAGAAGACAGAGAACAAGGTTCAAAACCATCTACTGGTGCCACGTGAATAGCAGAGGGAAACAAGGAGCGACGGGATGATAACCAAAACTGTCTCCTCATAGGTCTAGACCCTGAGGTAGCTGCAGAAGGAAAACACCAAAGCACTGCAGTTCTTAGCGTGGGTTTCCCATTGCGCCTTTACTTGTAGTGTGCAAAGAGGCGACGGGCTGAGGCCCACTGTACAGGAGCAACTGTAGCCTCTCACCTGTAACATCCTCCTTCTTCCCCAGAAGCCAGAATTCATCCACCACCGCCAGCACCTCAATGATGTCGCCCACGAACAGTGGCAGCTCTTCCGACACACTCGGGCAAAAGTCGAAGATGGCTCGAACCACTGAGCCCGTCTCCATGGTCTGCCACCTACAAAGACAGAGCAAAAGAAAGTGAGAGCGTCAGTGTTTAAGATGCAACAAACCTACTTCCTGAGTGGTTTAAAATATAAAGAAACTTCAAATGAAGTCAAAGCTAAGCAAGTGTGTACCCTGTGATTTTAAAAAAAATAAAGTACTTTTTCTTTCCTTATTTTCTTTAATTTTTTATATATTAATTTCTTCAAATGTTTTCATTTGATTTTCAAAGTATTTCAGCGGTTGACAATAAAACAAAAGTGTGACCTATGTCTCTGAGTGACAAAAATGAAGCAAGTCTGCAGATGTAGGCTTCCGGAGTGCCTGGAGAGGGCAGCGAGGAAGGGGGAACCTCCCAAAATACCAGACGGTGTGCTTTAAAAATACAGCATTTAATAGACCGTGTTATTTTACTCTATTATTTATTATATCAGTTATTTCCCACAATCATTTGAAAGACATGGCTTAAAGTTCAATAGGGCTAGAAAATCTAACTTGTCCATTTTACAGAGTTCATAGCAGTAGGGCCATGACTGACCACAGAGCACTCTGACTTCTAGCTCCTGGGATGGTGCCTACAAGAAAGGGACAGAGCCCAATGCCCAGCAGCATGGCCGTGCCTCACACGTCAAGATTCGAAATGCACTGAAAGCCCGCCCAGTAAGGTGGCCCACCCCTGTAATCTCAGCACCAGGAGGCTGAGGCAGGAGGATCGTCGTGCGCTGTCGTGCGTTTTAGGCTAGCCTGGGCTATACAGTGAAATCCTCTTTCAAAAAGACCAAAAAAAAAAAAAAAAAAAAAAAAAAGAATCACCAAAAAGTAACAAGAAGGATGCCTCCAGGGTGTCCTCTATAGAGGGTGCCTCCAGGTGATTTTTTGGTACATTATATCAGATCGAGCCTGTGTTTCAGGGCTAATGTAGCCCATGGCTCAGTGTTGGAGTGGTCTTATATTATTACCGGTCTGTGCTACAGTGAGATGATGTGCCCTTTACCACATGCTCGGAAACCTAAGGATACATTTAAGCACCAAAAAATAAGGACATGCACACCGTGAGCATGTCCAGCTGGGAACAGCAGGCCCGGATCAGCGCTGCTCACATCAGTGCTTCCTATTGAGCAGCACGAGGCCTGCACACTGACGGGCCCTTGTCTGTTTTCCTCACTCACCTCATTCAATGTCCATGGTGATGAGGACCCGAACATATAACTATAGTCACATCAAAGTCACTAAGTGCCTAATGATCAAAAAAAGGCAACTGGAGCTCTATGAAGTTTAAAACCTAAGAAAACACAGATGTGGAGCAGGGGGTTGGCGCACATCTGTGACCCTTGCCCTCGGGAGGCTGAGGCAGGATGAATGTCCCAAGTGTGAGGCCAGCCTGGGTTACAGACTGCGTTCAAGTCTCAACTATAAAGCAAGACCCTGTCTTGCTTTAATGAATAAACCCTGTTTAAGACCTGTTTAATGAATAAGACCCTGTCTTGCATAAATGAATAAACAAAAAACAAAACCCAAAACAAAGACAAAACCAAAAACACTGATGTGGAAAATATACTTAGGTACCTAACAAATAGCTTAGTATAGAAATGTGGATTACCTAGATTTTATTGAATCAAGAAATACAATTAAAGATGACACATTTAATTTGTACTGTTAAGTAAAAACAGCTTAACTTTGCATGATCACTAGAACATTTTCTTCCGTAATGAGATAACTTGGGGCCACAGTAGAAAAGAGAAGTGGCCAGTAACACTTCCCATGTCCTCTGTCCTTTCCACCACAGGTCCTCATTGTCGTGGTGGTGTGTGTCCCAACCCCACCCCATCTCCGTCTCTTTTTTCTCTCTGGTGCTGGGGTCAAACCCAGTGCCTCTAGGCCTCTGGGCTAGTGCTTCACCACAGAGCTATTTGCCAGGCCATGGATTTTATCTAAATCTCAAAAAAATCTAATTATAATTACATACCAAGGAGGTAGAACAATGGAAACACAAGACATTAGGCTTTTGCAGCCAGAGAAACCAAAGTTCAAATCCCAGAAACATCATTTATCAACTATTTGACACTTGAAATATCACTTATACTCTCTGGGCTTAAATTTCTTTATTCAAAGAAATGGAGATAATATTCAAAATAATTGTCAAGATGAAAAGAGTGATAAGAATAATTATAGCAATGCCTAGACTAGGCACAGTGGCGCATAACTGTGATCCCAGAACTTAGGAGGCAGAAATAGGAGGATCACAGTGAGTTTAAGGCCAGCTTGGGTGACAAAGTGAGACCTTGTTTAAAAGAAGAAACCAGGGCTGGGGATTTAGCTCAGTAGTTCCGGTGTCTGCCTGGCAAGTGCAAGGTCCCGAGTTCAGTCTCAGGTACCACATAACACAATGGCGGGTGTGGTGGCTCATGCTTGTAATCTCAGCACTTAGAAGGCAGAGGCAGGAGGACTAATGAGTTCCAGGTTCGCCTGGGCTACATAATGAGTTTAGGGCCAGTATGAGCTACAAAGCAAGACCCTGTTTCAAAAAAATGTTAAAAACATGTAAATATCATATCTTTTCTCTGGTATGAGAATCTGAAGATGTAAATAAGCTCTAGAATGCATAGTAAATTTTTTAAAATAGAAAATATTCAAAAGGAAAAAGGTAGGGGAAAGTAAATGAGGGAAAATAAAAAATATGATTAAAAAAAGAAAGAAAGCATATTTATATAGGAGGTGGACAGGGATTGTAGGATAGGTAGGGAAAGGGGTAAAAGTGAGAATTAACTCATGTCATATACTGTACAAATTCCCAATGTTGAGTGTAATTGTGATGTGCATATAAAACGTACCAATATTCAATTAATTAAAAAAAAAAAAAGAAACCAAAACCAAAACCTATGTCTAATATTTATGGAATACTTATGACATGCCGTGCATGGGGCCATGTATTTCCCTCACTGAGTCCTTGTAATCACCCTATCCTATATTACTGGCTTCTACTTGTTTTTGTTTGTTTGTTTGTTTTGGGTATGGGGATCAAACTCAGGCCCTTGCACTTGCGAGGCTGGAGGCAGGCACAGTGGCACGGCGCAGCCCTCTAAATCCCGGCCCTCCTAGCTGGTAGGTGAGGCCAGGCTCACAGCGGTGATATAACTGGCTCAGGGTCACATAGCTCAGGGTCTCCAAAGCCTTCACCAGTGTACCAGATGGGGGAAAGCACCCAGGACAGAGCCGATACAGCAGCAATTCCACAGACATTACCAATTATTACAGATCAGATTCCAAGTCAATTATCAGCCTGAGTCTCTCACTGCTATTTTAAATATGCAAACACTATAGAACTTCCAATCTCAACATGTCAAAACTTGGTTAATTTTGACCATGTTATATACTTCCCCAGCTTCTTCCAGAGAGGCCACTGCAGATGACTTACTCTTTGCTTATTAAGACCATACATTACTGTACTGTTCACTGCACAACCTTTGACCTTGCTGCCCTGATGTCAGCCTAGCCCATGCAAGTGGGTTGCTAAGGCCATTCATTACCACCTTGTGTTGTAATAATCCCAGCATTGGTAACTCCTGCCTTTCTCTCTCGATGTCAGCCACCTTATGCTCACAGTTTATCTCCACCACCAACTTTTCCACACATGCTTTTGGGATTGTTGAAGACAAACTGCTGGGAGGAAGCACCACACAACGCCAAAATTCTTCAAAGTTTCCAGATAAACAGCAGTAAATGAGCCCTAAATGGTTCCTTGACACTCTTCTGTGGGAGGGAGTAAAGGACACGTGTTTGTGCTAGTGTTTTTAAAGTTGTGCTTTATGTTCTCTAAGTCTCCTTCCTTATTTTCTGCCTGTCTTCCAAACGACAGGAGTCGATATCAGAGTCCTACATCAAGGTGGTGTCTGAGTACATTTTAGAAAACCAAATATAATATTTTGCAAACCTCTTAGCCATCTATATGTCATTAAAAGAATCCCTCAGGGATGAACCAAGGTGAA
Source organism: Petromus typicus (assembly GCA_004026965.1). NCBI lineage: Eukaryota > Metazoa > Chordata > Mammalia > Rodentia > Petromuridae > Petromus > Petromus typicus. The sequence goes on along the minus strand of PVIR01000108.1, from coordinate 108,262 downwards.
TATAATTTTCCTTCTTAAAATCTTTCAGTGAATTTCATCTCACTGTATATCTCATTATCTAAAATATCAAGCAGTTAGCATAAACCCATAGATTACCTAGAGAGACACCCACTTACACTTTAGTTCCTACAACATGAAAGAGTTAATACTTCTCTAGCAGAAGCTTTTCACTCTACCAGAAAGTGACTCAGAGCAAAGAAAAATCTGGCTCAGTAAATACTTTTACTGACTGACCTCTTGCTCTGTTGGAAGGCGTGCATAAGCACAGAGAAACACACACCCAAGCAGTGTGTGAAGTCACAGCCTCCCTGAATTACATGACTCAGGAGTGAGACCAGAAGGAAGGCGTGATGTCCCTTATTTTATGGAGAACATCACAGATTTTATCTCAGTCTTCCCCGTCCTGTGGAAGCATCTACGGTTATCCATGCTGAGCCCACTCTAGAACCCAGAGAATATATTTTGAAATGAATCATCAGTGGCTCCTATGAGCTGTTCCACCAGCTCCAGATGGAAGTAAAAAAGAACTGCAGAGGAAACTGGAACACAGATGGGTTGGAGAGAGCAGCGCAATGTCAGCGGCATCAGAAGTTTGCTACAAAAGCGGCCCCTTCTCCCTGTAACTGCCTGCATTTTCACCTTTGGAGCATCTGAAATAGAGGCATCCTTGGAACGCTAATCCTCCAGATCCTTTTAGATTGTAAACTCCACCCACCCGGGAAGATTGTGGCCTGTTTCATTTACTGAGGGCAGCCATGCTAATGCACAAGACATTTGAAAATGATTTGTAGAACCTTAGGAAAATATAGGAAACTACCCATATAAAAATCTCCGGCTTCACGTATCTAAAATTAAACCAAGTCTGGCTGTGCCAGCTGCACGCAGCAGCCAGACCACGAGCCAAGCTCTGGAGAGGCGGGGGTGGAGCTGAACATGCAGAGCTCCCAGAAGAGACCAGCAGCTCCGAGCCTCCACCAGGCAGGCAGGGGGCAGGTTGGAGTCCCATCCGACCAAGGCTAAATTTCACTTATCTAACATCTGCACCAGCCTGGCAGTAGTGTTCTCATCTGGAGAGATTAACATGCAGATCTGGCAAAAGGAGGAAATCAAGGGGAGGCCAGATTACATAGCCAGCCATTGATTATTCACCAGTTCCTAAACAGACAGATGTGAATGCTCCCGACCCCAACAGTGCACAGACCGAAGGAGGGGCAGAATGTGACCACCTGACAGAGTGCTTTGGAGCAAACATAACCTGACTACTTTAAGCACACAACACTAACTATAAGAAAAATTCAAGACTGACAGCTATACAAGATACGCCCTTTAGCCACCAATCTTCAGAATTAGGTGAGTTGGACACCTACCAAGACAATACCAATGTATGGGAACAACACACAGGCTGGCAAGCAGGAGTTCGAAGGCAACAGAAAACAGCAAACAGAGATAACAGCGCTGCAGGACAACAAAGGAAGAACGGAAAAGGACGCACAGAAAAAACGATGGAAACTTTCATAACAAATGTGCTTCAAATGTCACAGTGCCAGCAAGGGAAATTTGAGCTCCACAATCCACATGTTGTGTGGATTTAAGAATACCTTCAGGATGTAGACACACTGCTTGACTGAAATGCACTCATCAGGCCACCCGGACACAAGGATTCTCCCAAAGTGCCTTGAACTCTTACTGATTGAGACTCAAAAGAACAAAAGACTTATGAGCCATTATTTTCCTCAACATGCTCCAAAGATGAGACAACTGTTTGTTGTTGAGAAATTGAGAAATTATTACAAATGGGATATACTCGTAGCTAGTGTTTCTAGCAAAATAAATGAATAATTTTAGAGTGGAAAAGAACTCTGCTATCATGCTTTCCTCAATGTACACAATTACAAATAATTTTTATATCCTTTTCCCTTCCTCTCACCTGTAGGTAGGGCTTTTACTTGCTTATTCTTATTGTCAGAAGCTGTGTTAAATACATTTCCTGTAATCTGAACTGGCATTGTTTAATACATTAAAGAATTTAATGATTTTGATTTTTAAGAAAATGATATAAATGCAATAATATGTATCATAAATTCATTAAATTATAAAGAACAAGGGCTGGGGATTTAGCTCAGTGGTTCCTGCGTCTGCCTTGAAAATGCAAAGGCCTGGGTTCAAACCCCAGTAACCACATACAACAACGCAGGGTGTGGAGACTCATGTCCATCAGCAATCAGTACCACATGCCACAATGCCAGTGGCTCATGTCTGTAATCCCAGCACTCGGGAGGTAGAGGCCGGAGGTCTGCTGAGTTTGAGGCTGAACTCAGGGCCAGCTTGAACTACAAAAGTGAGACCCTGTCTCAAAAAAAACAATTATAAAGAATGAAAAAAAAAATTAATCTACCTTTGCCACAATAGCTTACTATCCAATCTGCCTATATGACATCAGTGTCAGCGGTGTCAGATAAATCTTCCAAATCAAGTATTAAAACCTCAAGCTTCTTCATTCTCTGTTCTCTATAGCCAACGCCACACTAACAACAACAGCAATCTCTTGAACGTGTCTGCACTCACCACACACTGAGCCAGGAGCGCAGATCATCACTCTACACGTTGGACAAAAGGCCTTGGTGCCAGGGGTCCCGCCCACATTCCAGCACCACCACTAAGCAATTTACTCAACCCGTGTATCTAATAAATAGCTTAATCCACAACCAGAACTTTGTTCACAAACTTGATTCTTTCCACGATTCTGGTCAAAAATTGAATTGGACGAGAACCAAATTATATTCAAAGGATAGGTTCAATGTTGACCTTACAGGGAAATCTGATTCAGTTCTCACCCAGTTTGGTTTACACTCTGGAGAGAACTGAGTTTGTGAATTGAAGTACCTCTGTTAACTCACAGGCCCATGCTACGACGAGCAGTAGTTCTCTTCAATCTCATTGGTCTTTCCTTCAAATTCTTCCAGAGCTCCATTCTCTTCTCTTCATTTCTCCATTTGTTTCTTTTTTTGGGGGGGAGGGGTAGTGTTCACACAGAATCTTACTATATGGCCTAGGCTGGCCTCAAACCCATAATCCTTCTGCCTTGGTTTCCCCAGTACAGAGGCTATGAGTATGCAATTTCATGCCCAGCTCCAATATCTTCCTCTGAAAAATTTCAAGCAATGAGATTATAATAATTTTATATCCACTACCTACAGGCGACCCATAACATCTGACTGTACTTCCTTTTATCATATATCTCTTTATTCATTTATCAATTTATGGGTTTTTTTATGCATTTGAAATGTTAATTTTTAGGCTCCATTTCATATATATTTTTCATCAAACTCTAGTGTACATATTTTAACTAGAGTTCAATTTTGTTTGTTTTCTAATGAAGTACATTTTCTCTTTTCCCATTTCTGAGGTTGTAATTCTTTTCTCCCCACTAAAACATCAGTAAACTTAAGGGGCTGCAGATTTAGCTCAGCCACAGCTGACTTGAAAATGCAAAGTCCTAAATTCCATCCCCAGAATTGAAAAAGAGAACTTAAGATTCAGACAAGAAATGGTATAAGCAAGTGAATTACTGGTACTGTCAGATAATAATTTTATAAGCCTTGTGCCCTAACTCTTTATTTGCCTTCACTTTGGGTTTTTAATAAGGCTCTGAGTTAGAACACATACTTTGGAGCAGTATTTCTTAACAAACCTTTGTCCAAACATCTGCCAGATGCTAGGTAGGTGGGTGGAGCTCCTAGAAATCCTACCTTAATGTGTAACTCAGCTAGTTTAGCTGAGCCCCTTTTCTCCCGAATTGAGAGGCCACAGAAGCTTATATTCAGTGTCACATCCCAGGGAACCAGCATCTGTGATGATTCAGTTTGGTAAACTCAGTCTTAGAGCACCAAGTTAGTTTTCTGCTTATGTTGCTTTTACAGACTCAAGATAGGCAGTGTGTTGAAAACAATCCACTGTGCCTTTGTGGAGAAAGCTCTAAGTCAAGAGCTGTGCACATAAAATTTCATGCTGGGCATGGTGGTACATGCCTGTAATCCTAGCATTCAGAAGGCTGAGGCAGAAGGATTGCTGTGTGTGCCAGGCCAGCCTACACAGCAAGACTGTCTCAAAAACAAAACCAATTTCTTTGGGTGCTTAAAAAAAGAATTTAAAAGACCCTCCTATCTTCTATAATTCATTAACATGTTCAACAAATACTTATGAAGCCCAGTGAAATTTATAAATCCATAAACAGGCTGGGCCGGGGATTTAGCTTGGTGGTTCCGGTACGTGTCTTGCAAGCGCAAGGGCTGGGGTTCGATCCCCAGCAACCACATACAATACTGGGCGTGGGGACTCACACCCACCAGCAATCAGTACCATATACCACTGTGCCAGGCGTGGTAGCTCACGCCTGTAATCCCAGCACTTGGGAGGCGGAGGCAGGAGGATTGCTGACGTGAGTTTGAGGCTTAGCGCAGGGCCAGTCTGAACTACAAAGCGAGACCTTGTCTCAAAAAAAAAAAATTCATAAACAGGCTGATAATTTTACTGTGTAGGTAGTCATTTGATCACCCTTCACCCTATATTCTTTAAAATTTTGTTCTCTAATCTGCCTGGTGGCTGACAATGGCATTTGGCCTTCATTAGGCTAAACAATTCAACTCCTAGGCCAGAGCATCTATCTTACTTAGGAAAAAGTAAACTCCTTCAGATAACAGAGGCTGATCTCAGGAGATATCAGGTATTACTCATCCAGTGGCAGGGGAAGGATGGAAGAATCTTAAACCTGCACTAATCTGCAGTTCTTCAAGGATTCTTAACATTTTTTATTTGCTAAAACCTTTGGAAGTTAACTCCCAACCCAGGTTAGTTCTGAGGATCTGTCCAAGGACATTTAAGATGTTGTGTGAGCAATGGTACAGTCCCGGTCCCTCAGAAGCCAACCTTAGTCCCTACAATTTCCAAAAATATGTTCTAAGGATATCATCTTTAAGCTCCAAAATACAAGAACACCACCATCATTATAAATTCTAGGAAGAGTGCATAGAAAATACTAATATATTAAAGACTGAGATGATCTAGCCAAGAATCCTTTTTAATCCTGTATCTCTAAACTTTCTTGGATACAGCATAATTTTTAGGTCCCATTTTAATTTTCTTTAACCTGGTTCACCCCATTCACAGTACACAAACAGTCCTATCTGTCCAACTGGTCTCCACTCACTACTTTTTGCCTAGAAATCACATTCCATCTTTGACACTTCTTCTGTCCAGTACAGGTTCCTTTCTTTCCACATTTTAAATACTTCCTCTTCTCTTCTTCCTCCAGATGCTGTGCACCTCTCCTGCTCAAGTGCGCCTCCACCTTCAAGTTCCAACTCCAATGGTCCCTGCTCACAAATCATCTTCTCAATTTGTGAGACATCAGATGGGGTACATGAATCATTGAAAACCTAGACATCAAAAAAGAATTACAGAGTATGGTATGTAGCCCAAGCCTCCATCAGCTAATGGAGGGATACACACAATGTGGCAATATTTTGGAACATTAGTTTTAAAAGGGAAGAAAAGAATACATGCTACTACATGGATCAAAATTGAAGACACTGTGTTCAGTGACACAAGCCAGACAGAAAGGAAAAATACTTTATAATTCTACTTCTGTGAAGTACTAGAACAGTGAAATCCATTAAGATAGAAGTAGAATGATAGCAGAGGAATGGTACAAAGGTTGGAGACTTAGTTACTAAATGAGTTCAGAAAAATGAAGAAATTCTGGAGGTGCATGGTAGTGATAGATGCAAAAGTACTTAATGCCACAGAACTATTGTGTTTTTTGTTTGTTTGTTTTTTGAGATAGGGCCTCACTTTATAGTTCAGGCTGGCCCTGAGCTCACTATTTAGCCCCACGTGAGCCTCGAACTCACATCAATCCTCCTGCCTCTGCCTCCCGAATGCTGGGATTATAGGCGTGAGCCATGATGCATTGTGGTATGTGATACTAAATGCTGATGGGCATGAGTCACCATGCCCAGCACTGTGGTATGTGGTTACTGGGGATCCACCTTGGGACCTTGCACTTGCAAGTCAGAGCCAGAACCACTGAGCTAAATCCCCAGCCAGAACTATGCATGTCTAAATGGTAAATTTTGTTATTTACATTTGCCACATAAAAAAAATTTAAATGTGTTTTATAAAACATGACAATCTGAAAAGTCAGGAAGACTTTGGCAATTTTTAACAATCAACATAGTTACAAGTCTGGACATATGTTAGAAGAAAAATATGCTGAGATCATAAAATATAAACTTTTACCTTAATAGATAGTGAAGCTATCAGGTTAATAAGTAATTTCCGAGAAGGCCCTGGGGTAAAGGTCCAAACTCGGTACAGCCCACAGATACTGAACATTTGCCCCCCACTACCCTACTCTGCCCTTCATGCTGCCTCTAGGTCTTCTGGGCTCCGGCTTCCAGCTATATTTAGCCAAACGGGGACACTGGAGACCTGAAGGCAGAGCTGCAGCGAGGCTGGGACATGTATCCCCCTGCTCGCTCCCTGCTGGGCTGTCCAGGCCCACTGCTGTCATGGGGAGGCTCCCTCCACAGCTTTTTCTCTCAACTCAGGTAAAGTGTCCCTCCCCCAGATCTTTAGAAAGAGTCACTTTCCTGCTAGCCTTGGTACACAGTGCAGTGCTTTACTATTTTCCTAAAGCTGTCTATTCTCTTTTAAGTTGTACCCGCTCCAACCACCCCACTGGAGTGTGCTTCCTCGTTCTGCTGGACCCCCGCGTAATGCACACCAAGAAAAGGACACTTGTGATGCATAAGCACCGGCCAGCCTGTTCCCTCTTGGGCTTGCCTCCATGCTGAAGGGTGTATCTCTTTTTCTGCTTTTATTTGATCCCAACTTGCTTTTCAGTGCCTGTTTCTTTTCTTAACTTTAATAAAACTTTGCTATCATTTTTTTTTTAAAAGATGTATGAGCACTATTCATGAGTGAGAATCGAGAGTTTAAGAAATTATAAAATAATTTCTATTTAGGAACTATTTTATAGTTTCCTAAGTCTACTGTAGTAAATCAAAGTGAGAAATACCAGAGATATAAATTTAGAAAGCTTTAAAAACATCTAGAAAAGAGACTGACCCCCACCAGCAATCAGAACCACATACCACAGTGCCAGGCATGGTGGCTCAGGCCTATAATCCCAGCATTTGAGAGGCAGAAGCAGAAGGATTGCCAGCCTGAACTACAAAGTGAGACCCTGTCTCAAAAAACCCTAACTAACTAAATAAATAGATAGTCCAGGGTATCAGTCAGCGGTAGAATGCTTGTCTAGTGTAGGCAAGGCCCTGGGTTGATCCTCATGGAGGCAAAAAAAGAAAAAGAAAGAAGAGACCAGAAAAATCACATATTTCTTACATTTGACAGCACGCAGCTAAAAGTACAACTTCTTCTCTGAGTGAAAGGTGTCAGAAAATGCAGCCTAAACCCATTGCTGCCGGAAGGAAGGGAGGAAATGAGCGTGGCTAGGAAAACCGCATTTCCTCCTCCAGTTTATGTCATCCGAGTTCACTCAGGACTGAAGGTCAGCTGTCAGGGCGGTTCCTTGGGGACCAGCTGTGAATGAACAGGAAAAGCGGAGCCTCCTGAGAGTGGTGTCCTGAGGGCTAAGGAGGACAGCAGACATGTTCTCCCCACAGCACGTCCTCCCTCCTGCCCTCTGCCTCAAGCTCTCCAGGATAGTTAGTTTCTGTCGGCTGTGGAACTTTGGAGGAACAAAGGACACCCTGCTTTGGTGTGGCGGATAAGGGAGAAAAGGAAAGGAATCCGCCGAGATAAACTGACAGTCTCTACTGCAGCTCGTTGGTTCTATCTCAGATTGTCCCTGCTCCGAAGCCTCAGTGGGTGGGACAGGGTATGTGTGAAAGTTTCTGCCAGCTGTGGAGCTGAGGGGCTTTCAGTCCCTCTCAGGATTCAACTGAACAAGTTTAAGACACCCAAGACACCGACTGTTTTGACAAAGAATCTAAGAGAAGAGAGCTTGACTTCAGCACAGCAATTTTAACTAATTTGAAATTTCTACCCCGAGTAGGCTAATGTTTCTATCACTTTTTAGCTTTTTAAAATGAAAATAATGCTAAATTTTAAAAGGAACATATCTCTAAGAGGAATATTTCTACCTTATTCTGGTCTTTTTGATAATTCGTGCTGGAAAAGGGAGGTCATACAATATTGTGCAACCTATAAAGTTTGAGGAAAATAACATTAGAAAAAACAATTACAAACGTTTAACACAGAAGTTCTTAAGCACTCTCACACACTGACATTTCTTAAATCATGCACGGATCTCAACTGGGGACATAAAGTTAAAAATCACTGACTCAGCACTACAGCACTAAATAACCTGGACATGCCTGAGCAAAGTAGTTCGGCAACACATTAAAATTAACATCTCATGCTGCATTTGTAATAAATGTGCAGATAATCCATATGATAGTTGTACACATGCAGATTAAGGTGAAACTGGGAAGCGAAACTTTAGGGTGAGGCTGCAGATAACAATGATTAAAAATAGACAGTTTCTGAGACACTTTCCTGACTGTAAGAAAATGTATCAACCCAGTGTTCTAGGTTATGAAGATAAATGCTACAGAGATAAGCCAGACAAACATTGTGTTTATTTTCCTTATCCATTCAAGTACAAGCTCATTTTTCTGCTGGAGAAGATTTAAAAAGACACAAAGAATATCTCTACCTTTCCACCTATTTTAAAGTACAAAATATTCTTGATTGTCAGAAAAAAAGGATCAGGACAAGAATTATGAAAACTCAAGATTCTGAGGGGTAAAATTTGGTTGAAAACAAACTATCCAACTGGAATGAAAAATGCCTAGGACCTTCCTCAGGTTAAATGACATTAAGTCATTTAAAAAAGTACCAGCATCTGAAGGTGAGGGTGAGCACTGCATCATTTGTCACTCCGTTGATTTGGCTGACCTGGCTGGCTAGGCAGTGTGCCCTCCTCATCACTTGTGCTACTTTTCTCTCACTGCTGAGACAAAATACCTGACATCCAGAGTTAAAGAGGAAAAGGTCTATTTGGCTCACAGCTCACAGAGGTTTCAGTCCATAATCAGGTGGCTCTAAGGCAGGTGGCAGAGGGACAACAGCTCGAGGCAGCAGAAGCAGCAAAAGTTAACAGGCCACCTTAACATCTTCCTGCTGCTTTTGTCTTATTTACACTACTTAGGGCAGGCAGCACTCACGCCCTTAATCTTAGTGCTCTCAGGCCTCAACCCACAAGAATCCATCGCACACTCTGACTCAGCCACCTCCACAACAGCTATGACCACATGAAATGAGGGGTGATCTAGAACAAAGCGTAACACCACTCCGTGTGTGTCTCTCCCCAAACTGTATGCCATCGAAGAGAGTGACAACCCAGATGGAGGAGGACCGAGGACCATTTCCCCATCAGGGCTATGCAAGCAGCTGGGCTCCCCCACTAGAACTTTGGAACAAGCTCTCAGAAACACCAATATCCAAACATCATGAAAACCAGGGAGACAGATCCTTACACAAAGACAATACAAGCTACCACCTTCCTTTTATAGTAATTAGAGCTGCTATACTAGAAAGGAATATGTATATTTAGAATCTTCTGCTAGTTCTCTTTCAAGATGAACCACAAAATAGGCAAGACACAACACCCTCAGTGAATGGCTGATTCCTCAGATGGCGTCCATGAGCTAGACTTCATATCCTAACATAGGATGTTCAACTAATCCTTTTTCTTCTTCAAGACATGAAGAATACAGACCTTTCTTATCCATTCAAGAAAGTACACAGGAACACCAGTGAGTGAAGCTGACACTATTTCAGGAAAAGTCTTGATCCATGTTAAATTCACCAAAGTCCTAATTTTAAATTTTTGTTCTTTAGCAATTACCAGTAATAAATGAACACAATACCATATGGATGAACAATGTCACAATGATATGATTTGGTAAAGAAAGAAATAAAAATAATTATAACTATTTTAAACCAAATTGTAGGTAAGCGAAACAGAAATATATAAGGTCTGAGGTAGGAGACTGCAAGACTGAAGAGTATCCAGGGTAACAGAGAAAAAGGAAAACAGGTAGAGAAAAAGGAAAACAAACTGCATGATAAGTTTGAAATAATTCTCAGACTTGTCTGTTTAAACTGCCTGTTGTTTATCAGTTCTATATTTTGTCAATTTCTTCTATAATCTTTGCTATCTCTTTCAACTGTAGATTTAACTTGCTCTATTTTTTCTAATTCCTTTGTGTAGCACTTAGATAAGATCTTAAATGTGTATCATTTTTCCTAACATAAGCATCTAAAGTCCAGAACTTGTTTTCTTTTTTTGGAGTGAGGGTCTCACTATGTAGTTCACCCTTGAACTTGCTATGTAGCCAGGCTGGCCTCGAACTCACTGTGCTTGGTCTCGGCCTCCTGAGTGGTAGGATGGCAAGTGTGTACCACCATGCCCCCTTGGGTTTCTTTCTAGACACTAATTTAGCTGTAGCTCATGGACTGTGACATAGTCCTTATTCAATTAAAATTTTTCAAATTTTTCATATAATTTCTATGAACCATGGGTTATTTTTAGAAGGGTAATGTGTAGTTTTCAAATATTCCAAATTTCCAGAAATACAAATTATTGGCTTCCGGTTTAATTCTGCTATAGTCAGAAAACATATTGTGTTATTTTGTTTATTTATTTTTAATTTTTTTTTTTGAGACAAGGCCTTGCTCTGTAGTTCAGGCTAGCTTGAAGTCACTATATAGTCCAAGCCAGCCTTGAGTTTGCAGTAATCCTCCTGCCTCAGCCTTCCAAGTGCTGGGATTATAAGGCACGTACCACCATGACCAGTATGTTATTTTAATTATTTTAAACTGTATTGAGATGTTCAATTGCACAGTACATGGCCTACTTGGTTAGTATCATACGTGTACTTGAAAAAAATAAATATTGCTCAGTTTTTGATAATGGTGTCATATATATACTGACTCTGTTGCTCACTGCTTGGTTTGAATGCCATCAGTTCAGGATACACAGTATTGATTTCATCTTAAACTGTACAGCTTATTCTAAGGTGCTGGTCTCACTCCTCAAGGTGTCTTTTCCAGGGTTTCAAATGATGCCTGGAGTGCTCAAGGTCTCTCTTCTCTGACAAGCGCAGGCACCCTCAGGGACTGTGCTCAACTTACACCACGCCGCAGCCCTCTGTGTTATGCCTCACAGACTTGCCCTGCGCATGCCTGGCCCAGCCCTTCAGTAAGGTGGAACCTGGGGTAAATTCCCAAGCAGTCCCCGGCTTGTTGTGACAAGCATGCCCACTGATGTCCTTCCCCTTTACGTGCTGTCACCATCACCCCGACTGCAACAACAGGCATGATACAGACAAGGCTCAGCTGAGTCTTCCCTGGAGGAAAGTGTCACAGTCCTGAGCACAAGCAAGCGACTCTCCCCTCTACTCCAGGCTGAGTGAGCAGAGTCCCCAACACACCTGGGGTGTGGCAGCACTGTACAGTCTGATCCCTGCGTGTGGGTCCAAGAAGACCTTTGCCAGCTGCCTTCCAGGGATGGAAGAGGGACATAAAATTAATTTGTTTTCTCTTCTAGAAAAAAATCTATACTTCTAGTAAAAACACTGGCACTCCTGCCAAGCCCTTTAATGTATCAATCTATATTCACATCATCTTTCCTGCGTCTGCTCCAACTTCCTACATACTACCTACCAATCTCATCTCCCTCTGATATGTTTTTCACACTGCAGCTGGGGTTATCTTTGAAAAACATACAACTTCCTACTTCTCTGTCACCTAAAGTCCTCCATGGGCTCCCCATCTGTCACTTTCAGAACTGTCGTGAAGTTCCTCAGCGGATCACACAAAGCTCCTGGTGACCTGGCCCCACCTCCTGGGCGTCTGACACCGGCTTCCTACCTCACCCCCCGCTCTGTCCTCTCCAAATCCTGGCAGCTCTCCACCAGGCCACCTGGTACCTTCTCCCCGATATCCACAGAAGACGTTCACCATATTCAAATATGAGCCTGAAGCACAACAAAGATACTGTGTTCATTAAATATAATATATAATACAGTATTACATCACACGTTATTACAATACAACTAGACTGCTTTTCAAATAAATTATCCCCTGAACACATTGTTGCCACTTGTGACCAAGAATGAACATGAAGTTCTGAGGTTTGTTAATCCCTGGTTACCGCAAGGAAAAACAATCAGAAACCAGAAGTCACTTCTGATTAACACTTATATTGAATAATAATATTTTCATTTTTAAAAATTTCAAGTCACAAGAAGAGAATATTGACTAAGTGTGAATCCCACCTATGGAATATAAAGTTCGAACATACTGGTAAAATTCAATTCCAAAATTTTCATTGCTTTATTGTTGATGTCTTTAATCAAAGCAAATCTCTCCCCTAAATGACTAGCATTCATAGTAAAAGTGTAAGTGGGAATCCAGGTGTAGTGGCACATGCCTGCAATGCCAGAACACAGTGAGACTGAAGCAAGAGGATCACAAGTTCAAGCCCAGCCTGGACAACTTATAAAAATAAAAATTAAAAATTAAAAAAAAAGGAAGGAGATGTAGCATAGTGAGAAGCCCACAGGTTCACTCCCTAGTACTGAAAATACATATATATATAGAGAGAAAAACCAGAGTCACAATAAACTCATTGAACATCTCCATGTTAGATTTTTAGTTTATTAATCATTTGGCTTTAAAAGTAGATGAAACAGGGACCAGGGATTTAGCTCAGTGGTTCTGGCATCTTCCTGGCAAGCACAAGGTCCCAAATTTGACTCAGTACCACATAACACAAAGCCGGGCATGGTGGCTCACACCTGTGATCTCAGCACTCAGGAGGCAGAGGCAGGGGGATTGCCTTGCATTCAAGGCTAGCATGGGCTAGATAGTGAGTTCAGGGCCCGACTGAGCTACAAAGTGAAATTCTGACTCAAAAAAAAAAAAAAAACTAAAAAAAATAAAGTAGATGAACCAGGCAGGGATAAAGCTCAGTGGTGCCACAAAGTGGTGCCACACATGCCTGGCAAGTGCCAAGTCCTGAGCTTGACCCCTGCAACTGCCCCCCACCAAGAGACGAAACATGAAGGTAGACTGTCGAGATGGTGAAGAAGGGCAAGACAGAATAAAAATGATTGAGATATGACACCTATATGTCCCAGTTTCCCAAGCTCCAAGATGAATAATTACTATGTACTGTACAAATACTAGTAATAAAATGCTAAATTAAATGTTAAAAATAAGTAAAATTAGATGAATATACTGCCATAGAGGTACTTTATTCTTTTAATTTTCATATCACTAAATAAATACAAACATAGCTTCAGACCTCAACAGTTTTTGTTCTTTTTACTTTAATATTGGTTTACTATACTGTAGAACCATCACAGCTGACTGGCAGGGCAAAACAGAAAAACTAAAAAAATTAAATTAAATAAAACAAAATTGGATTTCTTCGTGTGTGCAGTTATCTAGATACTATAACTGCTGCACAATATATAGACACTGGCAGCAAAGGAACAGATAACAAAACTATGGTTCTGAAAAAACAAACTAATTAGGGCCAGGGATTTAGCTCAGAGGTTCCGGCGCCTGCCTTACAAGTGCAAGGACCTGAGTTCCATCCAGTAACCACATACAACAAGGCTGAGCATGCAGAGAGGCAGGAGGATTGCTATGAGTTCAAGGCTGAGCTCAGGGCTCGGGGCTGAACTACAAAAGTGAGATGATGTCTGAAAAAAACAGAACAAACTGATTAGGGGTCCAGCTAGCTGCCCAAGAATTCAGGACTGCAACTGGCACTGACAGACAAAGTCTGGTTCCAATGTAAATTTACTCTCCTCTTACCTGACCCTAGGGATTCTCATTTCCTGATAAGAAGATCTAAACTGTAAGACAATAATATCCCAAGGAGGTTCTGGCACGAAGCCCTAGAAATCCTTAAAGCAACAAGCAGTGTCTGAGAGAGAAAAACCAGAAAGCGTCTTCTCAGTCTCCCACAGCTCTAGGGAATGTGAAAATACCCTGTGAAATATGAGCAGTAAAACTCCTCTCCAGGCACATATTTTTAAGTGTGACGGTCTGCAGTAAATAAGGTCCTTATCTGTCACCTGGGGCATTCTGGAAAACTCCTCAGAAATGACACCAGGCCTGGACCAAACTAGCTGGGCCAGTGAACCCTCTCTAGTTACAGAAGCCGAAATGACGTGGAACTTCCTACAGTGACCCACACATCGAAGGATAAATTAACTTGCTACAGAGACAACCCAGTACTTATGTCAAAAGCCCTTTAAGAAATACAGAATGTGAGAAACTATACAATAAAAGACCAGTTTCTTCAACAGATAAATTCTGAGTCATAAATTTAAATATAAAAAGGAAAACTTACAAATCAGAAAAACAAATTAACTAAAGGCAACAAGTATACTTCTCTTTATTTTATTTATTTATTTAATATTTTGAGACAGGGTCTCGCTTTGTAGTTCACGCTGACCCCGGGCTCACTATGTAGCCCAGGCAAGCCTCAAACTCACAGCAATTCTCCTGCCTCTGCCTCCCAAGTGCTGAGATTACAGGTATGAGCCACCACTTGTAGTACGTGGTTACCAGGGATCAAACAAGGGACCTTGTGCTTATAAGGCAGGTGCTAGAACTACTGAGCTAAATCCCCGGGCCAAGCATACTTCTCTTGAATCCCAATTCAAAGAGCGAATTGTTTCAAAAAATTTTAGATAAATGGGAAATTTTGAACATTGACTTGATTTGATTTGATATTTGCAGTACTAGAAATTGAGTCCAGGATTGCACTGAGCTATATCCCCAGCTCACTCATCTATTTGTCTGTCTGTTTGTTCATTTATATTTTCAGACACAGTCTCACTAAGCCTTATTAAATTGTCCAGGTTGGGCTGGAACTAGTATTACTCCTAGCTCAGCCTCCCAGGGTCAGACTTAAGATTCTTATGTGAAGGAATTACTAGCTTTTTTCAAAGGTGCGAACAATGGCATCATTATCACATGTAAATGAAAGGGAATTTGTTTTTTAAATCATAGAACCAGAAGGTGTACAAAACGGCAAAGGAAACTGAAATACAGAAATCAACTCAGTTTTGTAAATCGAAGCCCTGTACTTAAAGGTTGGGCACTGGATACACGAATGTTACTTGTTTTGATTCTTGTTTTTGTAAATCTGAGATGCTCCACTATGGGTTGAAAGAAAGGTACCTGGAAGGAGCGCTTCACAGTTTTCCTTTGTGAGGCACCACAGTTTCTGCAGCATCTGCGGCTCGGGTGGATCCCTCCCCGCCCTCCACAAATACTGCTGCTGGTGAGGGAGGTAGTGCAGCTGGAAAAGGATAAACCACTGCGACCACTGCACCTGTCTGCGGTGGGACCACTATGGGTCACAGCAGGGGCTTTGGAGATAAAACAGACAGGAGTCTAAACAGCAGTTCTACCAGCTTTGAACAGCTTCATATATTTACAGTGAGTTTCTTACCAACTTGTAACTGAGTTTCTCCACATGTAAAACCAAGGGTATCACAGCATCTTCCTCCTATGGTTGTTTTTAAAATGAAATGAGAGAGCACCCTTGATATGGGAACTGGTTACCATTCTGGCTGCCGCTATTTTATTATTGCTGCTATTATACATTCCTTTACTTTCACTTGAATTAGGACTATTAGTGCAACCCAGTAAAACGGAAAGAAGAGACATTGATAACTAGAATTAATAATATACTTACTGATTTCATGACTAATTTAAGAAAGCAAGAGACTGGTTTGAAGTAGGAAGGAGGAACACAGAAGTCAATCAGAACATATTCGTAGATCTGGCTCGGATGTGAAGCCAGCAGAGTTTAAGGCTTGGGAAAAACAGTGGGTGAAAACACTGAGTGTCAAATAGTAGAATGATACATGAAAGTGATTTCTCAGGCACATGAGTTATCTACAGCATAGACTGTCTGTGGTACCAGCCTCAAAGACAGATGTATTTCTGGCAACTTTTATTTTTATAGTGCTCTACACAGGGCTGTTCATATGACTGGAACCCTTCAGAATAAAGTGACCAGACATATTAGGCATAACATTCATCATAACAACTCTGAACTCAGTCCAGAGGGTTATTGTTCAGAAACAACAGAGAAGGCAAAAAGCGTTAGCACTGACAGGGAGGGGAGGAAAGAAACAACTAGAACGGGGAGGACGAGGGGCGTGCGGCTGGGGAGTCGGGCACATCACTGCAACATTTTCTGCTGACCAGCGGCCTCCTTTATGCAAAGAGAATCACCTCATGAAAACAATGCCGGGTGTGTGCCTCCCAGAAGCCACGGCCAGACATCAGCACCGGCTATTCATGCTCTGGGGGCCCTGCCCCTGCTGTGTGTGTCACTTCATCCCCGCACGGCCAGACAGACAGACGCGGCTCTGGCCTGCTCTGTCAAGGCGGAAGTAGGGATTGCAGCGCTCTCGGCACCCTGCGTAGAAGGGAGCCGCCAGAACTTTCTCTCCTCCCGTCCCTCGGGCTCCAGCTCCGGAGCACGTTATGGACTCACACAGGCGGGCACACCAGGCATCAGGCACGTCAGAGGGGACTGCAATATGAGTGAACACAACACATTCCTGCCCTTGGGGAATTGTTCCCTGGAGTGACTGGGGGGGGCAAACAACTGATTTGAGAAAGTGGCCAGTGTTAGAGTAAAATGGAAAAAATAAAACAAAACAAACCCAGAGCAGGGTAAAGGGATGGAGAGGGAGAGGGAAAGCGGCGAGATGGAGGTTGGAGGTTGAACCTGCTGAGAGGAATGTTAACTTAGGAATTCTGTCACGTCCGGCTATTTATGGCCACAGGCCATGAACACACCCCACAGCAGCAAGAGGCGACTAGGGAAACAAAACAATTTTGGTGAGGTTTATTTCAAAAGTAAAGGAAAATAAATCCCTATTTTTTCATTCTGTTTATCTTTTCATCTTAAAGATGAAAGTGTGGTCGAAAAATGGAAAGTGAAGGGGGAGCCTGAAATGAAGCAAACAGATGTACTTCTTGGGCTGGGGTTTGACTCAGTGGTTCCACCATCTGCCCGGCAAAGCACAAGGTCCTGAGTTCGATCCCTGGCACCATACCTCCCATGCCAGGCGGGATGGCTCATGTCTATAATCCCAGCACTTGAGGGGCAGAGGCAGGGGGACTGCTGAGTTCCAGATTAGCCTAGGCTACATAGTAAATTCAAGGCCAGCCTGAACTACAAAGTGAGATCCTGTCTCAAAAAAAACTTTAAAAAAAGAGACAAAGTGCAACTCTTGAGTACTTTCTCCTCACCTCCGAAAAACAACCAGAGAAAAATGAGTGCTGGTGCTTAAAAGAAAACAGGATTATAGATTTTTATTTTTTTTATACTTTGCAAAATGGAAAAATATAATCTTTAAATTAGGAGAAGTAGCTAGTTTTAAAAGAAAAAAGGAAGAGACAGCCGTGGGAGTTAGCTGCCCAACAGCACAGCAGTGAGTGCTAGGGGACCCACGGATGGCTCCCCCTGCTGAGGCCACTGCTGTGTCTTCAGATACATTTAATCAAGATTTATACCTGGAGGAGAAAATGATACAGAGTAAATAAAACTGTAATTTTCATATCTTATATTTACAACCATGCTGACAACTCTGCTTATCATGCCTACATGGCTCTTTCACACTTCACACCAGCTGTTAAGGTCAGCAGCAAAAAAGCTGACCTCATCAAAAGGCTTACGTTCCAATCCCAGGGAGCTACACAGGGTGTAGAGTAGGGAAGAGTCATTCATCTTCTGTCTGACATAATCTCAGCACAGGATTAGGATTTTCCCTGGTAGCCTGATTAATGCCATTTTTCTCACAGGATGTTAAATCCTGACAAATGTTCTATAAGGTTTAGCATCTATTTCAGATGGAAACTCCATAGAGGAAAACACTTTCACTCGGTAAAAGTTACACAAGATCCTAAAACAAATGTTATATGAAAAGGGGAACCTTTAGACTCCCTCTCTTAAACTTGAATATATGATAAAGACACCCACTAGCGCACCAACTGTTTTCACACACTCGAGAGTCCTGTCCACACTGCAAGGCAAGAAAAAGGGAAAGGCATAAGGCTGGAATGTGCAATAAAACTAGCCTTGCTGGGCCAAGGATTTAGCTCAGGGCACCTGCCTTGCAAGGGCAAGGTCCCAAATTTGATCCGTTACCACATATAACAATGCTGGGCATGGTGGCTCACACTTGTAATATCAGCACTCAGGAGGCAGAGGTGGGAGGATTGCTGAGTTCAAGGCTAGCCTGGGCTACATAGTGAGTTTAGGGCCAGTCTAAACTATAAAGGGAAGACCTTGTCTCAGAAAAAAACCTAGTCTTGCTTCCAAAGAATAAAATTAACTACTTAGGAAAACAGAGAAATCAATAGAAATATTTTAATAAGACAGAGAAGCAAGGATGTTTGATACAATATCAAAGTTATAATAGCCCATACTGTTTCTCGTAGGTACTAGTAACTAACCAAAAAAAATAAAAATAAAAAAGAAACATGCTTCACAATACTAACAAATCTATGAAATATTCAGAAATTAATTTAATCAAGAATATGCTCCCAGATCTTTCTTGGAAAAAACGTTAAAATTCTAGAAAAGGACTTAAAAGGACCTGATAGAGCCCAAAGTCGTGGTGCCCTTCTGTAATCCCTATATTCAGGAGGCTGAGGAAAGAGATCACCAGAGTTAAGGCCACAGTGAGCTACGGGGAGTTCAAGGCCAGTCTGAACTAGAAGACAGGGATGGTGTCTAGAAGGGGTAGGGACTGATAAAGTATTTAGAGGTAAACACTG
The DNA here is from genome assembly GCA_004026965.1 of Petromus typicus. Lineage (NCBI taxonomy): Eukaryota > Metazoa > Chordata > Mammalia > Rodentia > Petromuridae > Petromus > Petromus typicus. The sequence continues at coordinate 89,344 of PVIR01000108.1, read as the reverse complement.
ATACGCCTACAACTAATTCAAATGGTTTAGAGGTCCACAGAAACAGAGAAGTAATAAAGCAAATATGTGTAAATGTTAATATTTGACAATTCTGTGTAAGAAAGACAGTAGAATTCTTTGCACTATTCATAGAATTCTTCTGCTAGTTTTAAATTATCTCCAGGTTTTGAAAAATGTTGAGAACATGAGCTGAATAAATGGGCATATCACATGGTCTTAGATGGACCATATTACCATAAAAAGGTCAAACTTCCCCCAATTCATAACTTTGATAAAATCCCAATAAATATTTCTTAAAATATAATTTTTGTAATTTGATAAGCTAACTCCAAATTGAAGATGGAAAAAAACATTGGTCCAGAAAGAGCAAAGTAAACTTTCAGATGAATGTCTTGCTGTGACATACATATAAAGTCGCTGTACTATAACCAGAGCAATTAAACTAAGCTCAAACTGACAGGCTAATGGAACAAAACACAGACTTAGAGGGCCGGGGAGTTAGCTCGGTGGTTCCGGTGCCTGTCTTGCAAGCGCAAGGGCCCGGGTTCGATTCCCCGGTAACCACATAACAATACTGGGTGTGGAGACCCACACCCAGCAGCAACCAGTACCACATACCACAGTGCCGGGCGTGGTGGCTCACGCCTGTAATCCCAGCACTTGGGAGGCAGAGGCAGGAGGATTGTGATGTGAGTTTGAGGCTGAGCTCTGGGCCAGCCTGAACCACAAAGCGAGACCCTGTCTCAAAAAAACCTAAAAAAAACAACAACAACAACAAAAAAAACACAGACTTAGAAACAGATGTACAGAAATCATGCATGAGGAAGTATTCCAAAACTCAACAGAAGAATGAGATGTTGTTAGAAAAACTGGCTCCTTAAATAGACAAAAAGGGTATGGGGTCAGTATCTAGTACCTCATGCAAATATGAACTTTCAATGGACTAAAGTCACCGATGCAATATAAGAATTGAGAAGGGTTTTGGAGGGAAAACTTCAAAAGTACAAACCATAAGTCAAAGAATTTATTTAATTACACTGAAATTAAGAATTTTTCTTGATGACTAGACAAGTTAATAGGTAACCAAACAACCTGGTATGGTGGCACATGCCTGTAATCCCAATACTCGGGAGGCTAAGGCAGGAGGATCTCAGAAAGGCCAACCTAAGCTACATAGTTCAAGGCCAGACTTGAACTATGACTATGTCTCAAAAAAATAAATAAATAAAAAAAGAGGCACAGATGAAAAGATATCTGCAAAGTCCAAACATGCCAAGGAATAAATATCTACATTATGAAATTACTTCTGCACAAGTCAATGCAAGAACAAAATGATTATTACCCCAACACAAAATGGCAAAGATAGGAATAAGCAATTTACAGAAGAAATTAAGTGTCTAAAAGCTCAAAATCATTAGCAATCCAACAAATACAAAAAAATATTACTTTGTATGTAGGAAATTAGAAAAGGGGAAAAAAAGCAAAGCTGAGTATTGGTGGGATAAAGGACACCAGAACCCTCCAGTACCTCTGGAAGGACAAAGACCGAGGTAGCCATTGTAGAGATGAACACGGCAGTACTGAACTGCATTCTGTCCGTGCAGGCCTATAATCCAGCAGTGCTCTTCTAAGTCCACATCCATAGAAATACTGCACAACCTCGAAGCCCACTTGAAGGACGATATTCACTCAAGTAGTATTTGTGTTGTTAAGGAGTAAGGTCAACCTGAGTATCCATCTATTACACTGTCCACAGGTGAGTAAACCACACAGAATACAATGCCACATTGGGTAACAAATAACCACATGCATGCAAAGAATGGGCACAAGTCTTAAAAACAGTACTTAAGGAAAAAAAAAAAAAAAAAGAAAATGAGTTTAACATTGTAAAGTTAAATACACACCCATGACCAAACACTCCTACCCTGTAAGATCCACAAAAAGTAATATGTGGAATAAAGACTGAAATGCACAAGACTTTCGAAAATGGGAAGAAAATGTTCAAATGAGAAGGAAAATAAGGGGGTGGGGGGAGGAAAGAAGGGACAAGAAAAAAAGAGAAAACAGAAGAAAAAACTGAAACAAAACTTTTGTACATGGGGGAAATGGACAAATAAAGAAACAAGATATATCAAGTACTGGTACAATTCCCTATGATGAATGTATGAATGTATAATGAATGTCATTATGTATATATAAAATGTTTTGCTAAAAAAATATAAAGCACACACCAGAGAAAAATGATTGTCAAATCAAAAAACAATTTTTAAGTGCATTAGAAGGAGGACCTGTGAAGCATGAGATGAGTGGGGATAGGATAAGGGATTTAAAAGCTGAAAAAATCTTTTTAGGTGTTTTTTCATGTTATAAAAGAAAATTCAAAGGACCTGTTTGACAAATACAAAATTAAAATTGTTTCTTTCCCCAAAGCTCCCAGTTTTTCTGACAACAAAAGCAGCTCTCATTGCCAACTCTGCTGATGAGTAACAGCTTTTCATCTTTTTTTCAAGCTGGAAGAGAAACTGAGCCATCAGCAGAGGACAGAGGGATCAGCAGAGAACGTAGCTGTAGCCAGAGCAGTGTTTTTGTCTTCCACCTCGGTACCCGAAATAAAGACCTTGTGATTTGGAGGTGATTCCACTCACACTGGGTTGCTGTGAAGTTCTCGGCCATTGAAAGCAATTTTCTCTCACCTCCCTGTAGAAGTAGCCCACACAACTTGGATAGTTGAAATTCTTGGGCTAGAGGGTTACTCTGCTGTTCCACAGATGAGGAAATAAGACTGAGAGAAGCATCGCGGTTTAGGGCCACAGAGCTAATCTGAAAAGGAAGGTCTCCCTGGTGTGGCCCTTGCTCCCCTCTGCCTATTTCAACCCCTTCCAATATACATCACCACGAGCTTCCCTAGCCAAAACCCTCTAATGGCCTCTGCCTTACTCACAGGCAAGGCCAAAAGCCTTCCAGTGGCTAACGCCAATGTGCCCCTGGGCACTCCTGCCACCTCTCCTCTGTGCCACTTTCCACCTGCACACTGACAGATCGCCATGACTTTGCCATCCCTCTCATGTGTCAGGGCTTGGGACTGGCTGCTGCTCTCCCTCCTGCCCAATCCCTGATTCCTTCAGGTTTCAGGTTAAAAGTCATCTCAAGAGAAGCCTCTGCGATCACACACACGCACACACGCACGCACACACGCGCACATGCCCTCTCCTACTTACACTGCTTTCAAATTCCCCACAGCATGATGACCCTTAGATGTTATGCCGACGTATTTATTTACTATCTGCCTCCATCCCACTAGGAGGAAGTCTGTTCTAGGAAGCCCTGACCTTTTTTGTTCACAGTGGCATCCCCGGCACCTATGACAATGTCTGGCTCACACAGGTCTCAGAAATATTTGGCGAATGCATGAGTCACAACTCAAACGTATCCGTAAGACTTGTGACTTTTTTTTTAATCTTTATTGGTACATTATATATACACATCATGATTGCACTCAACAATGAGAATTTGTACCAGTATATGACACAATTTAATTCTCATTTATTCTCATAGCCCTACCCACCCTACCACCCCCACCCCCTATATACATAAATTTTGTTTCCTTTCTTTTTAGTTATAATTTCATCATTTTCCCCCCTTCACCCCATTTCGCTTTGAGTATTTTCTATTTCACAATATATAACATACACTCTAGAACTCATTTAAGACTTGTGATTCTTTGTACAAGGCCATCTGCCCTACTGTGCTATCAGTTCTTAGTGCAAATCCAAAAACGAAATGATGTACTATAACCACTCTGTGTCTATATAACTTTCCATGATACTTTCTTTTAGCAACAAGATAAAGCACCAAACCGAAGCTAACACCTTGGTGTGCTTACCAGCTCCCTCCTTATACAGCTGCTCTGTGATCTAGTTTCACAGCTGCTACTTTAGACCCTCCTGCCTTTCCCAAGACTTTCATAATTAATTCCTGACCATAAGGCAGATTTATACAATACTGTTGAAAATTAGTTTATTCAAATGCTCTCCTGCACGAAGCATAATAATAAACTATTCTATATTAATTGAATTGATGTTATAAAGATTTTCAAAGATATTCTGAGTGAATTTTAAAGATTACTTAGCAAAAAAAAGCAAGTTTGAGAATTTCAAAAAAGGTTTTTTGCTTTGTTTTGCTTTTTGACACAGGGTCCTGCTATATAGTTCAGGCTGGCCTTGAACTCACTATGTAGTCCAGGCCTGCCCTGAATCCACAGCTCTGCCTCAGCCTCCTGGGTGCTGGGATTACAGGCATGTGCCACAACACCTGGCAATAGGTAATCTTATAATAATTCCATGTTCTAAGTAACATATTAACTAATTTTAAAAGTGACAGAATAGGGCTGGGAATTTAGCTCAGTGGTTCTGGAGTCTGGCTCGCAGGCAAGGACATGGGTTCAATCCCCTATAACCATATACAACAATGCCAGGCATAGTGACTCATGCCCACCAGCAATCAGAACCACACACCACGGTGCAGGGTTTGGTGGCTCACACCTGTAATCCCAGCACTCAGGAGGTGGAGGCAAGAGGAATGCTGAGTTTGAGGCTGGCCTGGGCTACATAGTGAGTTCAGGGCCAGCCTGAACTACAAAGCAGGGGGAAAAAAAAAAGAATCAGAATAATTCAGGTAAAGCTCTGGAAGACACAGGCACAGCCAAAGGTTTTCTGAACAAAATCCTAATTGTATAAGAAAGAGCACCAAGAATGATGAAATGAAAACATATCAAACAAAAAAACCTCTGCACGAAAATGGAAAGAAACAGCATGGTGAAAACAACATACAGAATAAGAAAAATTTTTTCCAGCTATTCCTCAAAAGACTAAGAACTAAAATATACAAAATACACAAAGCAACTAGACCTTCCAAAATAAAAGCCCAATGAAAAAATCAGTCACTGAAATGCACACATACTTCTTTTTTTTTTTTTTTTTAGGTTTTTCGAGGAAGGGTCTCGCTTTGTAGTTCAGGCTGGCTGTGAGCTCAGCCTCAAACTCACATCACAGCAATCCTCCTGCCTCTGCCTCCAGAGTGCTGGGATTACAGGCATGAGCCACCATGCCCGGCACTGTGGTGTGTGGTACTGATTGCTGCTTGGGCGTGAGTCTCCACACCCAGTATTGTATGTGGTGACTGGGGTCCAACCCCGGTCCTTGCACCTGTAAGACAGGCACCGGAACCACTAAGCTAAATCCCAGCCCCAATGAACACATACTTCTCAGAAGTACAAACGGCCAATACAGAGGTGAAGAAATGTTCAACATCTCTGGCCACTAGAAAGATGCAAATTAAAACAACAATGAGATTTCATCTTACTCTAGAAAGAATAGCTTTCATCAAGAACTCAAATAACAAAAGCTGAAGAGGGGGAAGCAAACTAGTATAAGAGGTACAGAAATCAGGATGGAAATTTCTCCAAAAACTAAAACTTGAAATTATATTTGACCAAGCTATACACTTCTAGCTATCCTCCAAAAAGAACCAAAGCTATCACCTTACGGTGATAAATGTAAATCCATATAAGTAGCATAGCTCACCACAGCTAAATCACGGAAGCAGCCTAAATCCCCATACACAGATGGATGGGTGAAGAAAACAGAGGATGCACACAATGAAGTACACCTCTGCTATAAAGAAGAGTAACTCTGAGCCATTTGCAGGAAAAAGGATGAACTTTGTGTTCATAATGTTATGTAAAGTAAATCCGACATAGGTTAAAATATCTCATGATTTCTCTTATATTGAAACCCAAAGTATAAATAACTTAAAGAGCAAAGTAAATGATCAACAATTGGAGACAGGGAGATAGAGTCTGTGGAGCCAGAAAAGGGTCTAGTGGTGGGTGGAAATGGGAGAGAGAAAGAGAAAGGAAGGAAAAGATTAAGACGTGCTATGTTTACATAACAATTTATCAGGTTGCATATGTTTGTTAAGTATCACAGGCACACACTAATAGAAAAAAATTTTAAAAGACAGAATAATAAATCAAGAAAATAGGTCAAGCCTTATTCTTGCCAGCAGGTGTATGACCCTCCATCGGAATTCTCATCTTAATTTATCATTTTTTAAAAATTTCCCAAGGTTATAGTGGTACATGTCTGTGATCCCAGCATTTTGGGAGGCCAAGATGGGAGGATTGCAATTTCCACCGCAGACTGGCCAATTTTGTAAGACATGATAACAAAATAAAAACTTTTCATTTTAATTTTAAGGGTTGGGTTTATCGCTCAGGGTTAGAGCACTTGCCTAGCACTTGTGAGGCCGAGTCCAGTCTCCATCACCATTCACAAACACACACAGACACACACGCACACGCACATGCACACACATGCACACCCATACACTGCCCAAAGTTAAGACTGAAATATCTACAGTCTGAAATACCACTTCTCACTTATTTTAGCCCAACATAGATAAAAGCGACCCAGAGAGTTGGGCATAATAATAAATTTGAAGTTTCACTGTATACCACGCAGGAAGGGTTTCCCTCTGTGGCAGAAGTAATAATGAGTCTCTGGGGGCTTCTTGTATTGTGATTTTCAATCAGAAAGAAGATCAAAATCTAAACCTGGCCCACTTGACTCTTTCAGAACCACAGCGTCATGGAGTCCGACTGTGTTGTAGAAATGAACCACTATCCTTAGATTTTAGGACACCATTCATGGCATTTCAAAAACCAAGATTTATCTTGTTCTCTAGGGAAAAAGTAGTATAAGCTCCATCCGTGCTTTTGCTCAGTGTGTTGCTTGCTAGTCTCAGAGATAAGAGAGGCACTGGGAGAAAGAAGCAGGCTTTTCAGAAACGAGGCCACTACGGGGGAGGCACTGCTTTACAGCTGCAAGACAAGTAACTCATACATATTTGGATAGAGTCTACAAAGATTATTATCATATATTTGCCAAAAATACACATGCTATAAATGCTGTCTAAAAGTCATCTTATCATACTTTCTGAGTCACAATGTTCTTGGCTTTTTGCAAAAGTTATCTGAACACTCCACAGACTCCGTGCCCAGGCCAGACTTAAGCCCTTCTCCAATACACATGTCGGTCTAGCCTCTGAATTCGAATGAATTTAACAAAGAGGTGCCAGTGATCTGAAACGAAAACAACTTCTCTTATTTCTAGCCCAACAGTAATAAAATTACTAGAAGAGGTGAGAATAATAAATTTGAAGCTATGCTATGCATCATGCAGAATTTAATTTTTTTTTCTTATAGAAAAAGTGTAAACATTAGGTACTGTAAACATGTACCAAGGGGGAAGAGTAAAGAAGGGCTCAAGAGATGGATGGAGTAGGGAGGGAGGAAAGAGAAAGAGGATGAAAAAAAGAAATTAAGGGCTGGGAATTTAGCTCAGTAGCATTGCACCTGGCTCACAAGCACAACGGTCCTGAGTTCAAACTCCAGTACTGAAAGAAAAAAAAAAAAAATAAAGAAAGAAATTAAGTATTATATACATGTACCAACTCCCCACAAAGAATGTATACATTATGTACTAAAAACTAATGAAAAGCCTTTTTTTCTTAAAACTTTTTTTTTTTTGCCACAATGAGTAATGTACAAGTTAATGTAGAAATTAGATAACTGTAGACACGGGAGGCCAATTCACCAGATTCCTTCAAATTCAATACTTCAGAGAAAATTGGGTACCAGGACTAATCCGCTCATCACTTGAATATGCATGCTCCAAGTACTTAAGCAGCAGCACTGTAATAACTTCTAGAGATCACACATACATGTCTGCTGTCGGCTGCCTTTAAGGCTTACAAAATACGACTACAGAATAGCCAGTCCTACTAACCCCTAGCCAGCTACTCGTGGTAATTCAGCCACGTACACAAGGAGAACATAAACTGTGTTCAGACCCTAGCGATTCGGTTTACCACTAGCTCGCCACACGGCGTGGCCGCACTATCACGAAAAGTGTGTCCATACTAACCTGCTCACAGTACTGCAAACAAACTACTATAACAAGGACCCGAAGGCCCGCCAGCAGTGTTACAGAGTCAGTACCAGTGAGACCGACACAAAGAGGTGCACAGGCACTGCACGCCGCTTTGGGTTTTGTCGTTAAAGTTGAACTGCACACCCCACGCACTCTTACAGCTGCTACAGCGCATCAGACCTGGCCTGCTCGCTAACTCTAAGTCAAGTGACAGCACCGTCGTCCTCGCCATGCCAATGCTTGGCGGACATCAGCAACTGCGCCGGGACATCTGAACAGCCACCGTAACCAGGCTGCACCTCAGCCGAGCAGGACCTGCGCCGGCTTGGGAAACCAGCATCCCGTCTCCCGGACACAGAGTCGCGGTCGCAGATACCCACCGGTTGCGCGTCTACAACTCGGCGGGGGTTGGGCTAATATTAGCGGAGTTTTCCTCCCAGTCCCCAAATTCCGCCTCACAGACCATCCGCGGGGCGGCGCGGGAGGAGCCCGGGCTTGACACTCCGAGGGAGCCCACGCTCGCGCCGCCCGCCGCCTCTCCAACTCCGGGCCGCGCCGGCCCAGCCGGCCGCGCACCGCGGGGCGCAAGCGAGAAGGGGCGGCGCAGGCCCCGGCGCGGCGTGCGCTCGGGGCCGGTCCCCGCTGTCCGCCGCCGGACGACGACGCCGGGGCCGCCTCCCTGCTCGCTTCCCTCCCGCCCGGCCGCCCGGTCCTGACCTGCTTTCTGTCCCCCGGCGGTCCCTCGGCGCGGCAGGCAGAGCGAGTCCGTCCCGGGCCACTGTCACCACCGCCCCCGGCCGAGCGGGCCGGCGGCCCCGGTGACTCAGCGCGCCCCGCCCCTTCCCGCAGTCCCGCCCCGCCCACTGCCCCGCCCAGGATTCCGCCCCGCCCAGGCTTCCGCCCCGCGCCCGCGCCGCCTCACGGTCGCAGCGAGCACCCGGGCCGGGAAACTGAGGTCCCGGCCCCGCCCCCGAGTCGTGACCTCCGCCACGTACCGCCCAAGTAGGAGCCGTTTTCCTCGGTTCCGTTCGGCACTGCCACGCCTCCGCCAGCCGGGAGAAAGTCTGTCCCCGCTGGTGGGGTCCCGGCCACTCTGCTCCCCCAAGGCGGTTCCATTCATCAAGTCACTCGGTGGTCGTCGTCGCTGCCCCATTTCTCCCAAGGAAAGCCTCTCTCTGAGGCAGCTTTGAGGATTTAAAACCGACGACCGACGGAAAACCGGAGCAAGGCAGCGCGCAGGAAACCCCTGTCACGCTCCCCTGAACCCCCGCGGCACCCTTGTGTTAAAGTCACAAAACACACTGACTTGACTCGCCGCGCCCCGCGTGTCTGGGGTCTACTAGTGGACTCTAAGATTTCAGCGAGTCTGTGTCGATGCTTGGGTAACAGAGGAAAAGATTTACTTTAAAATTTTTCATTAGATATATTCTACTTTTTAAAAAATATGCAAAACATAAAATTTCCCATTTAAAATGTGTACTTCAAAGCCATCAAGTATATTTGCATCGTCGTGCAACCATCTTCATCTCCAAAACGTTTTCACCTTCACCAGCTCTGTCCCCATTAAACAGTAACTCATTTCCGTAGGTCCTAATAATCGTCCTCCTTCTGTCTCTAGGATTTCGCTACTCCACGTACCTTATGTAAGTGGAATCACAGTGTTTGTCCTTGTGTGACTAGATCATTTCACCCAGTATATATATTTCCACACGGTTATCCGTATTGTACTGTAGTGTGTGTCAGGATATTCCACTGTCCACATATTCCACATTTCGCTTATACCATATCTCCCTCCGTAGACATCTGAGTTGTTTCTCCCTATTGGCTCCTATGAAACTGTTGTGAATGAGAGTACACAAATACCTGTTTAAGTTCCTGCTTTCAATTCTTTCCATATATATCCAGAAGCAGTATTGGTGGGTGTGATAGTAATTTTGTGTATTTAATTTTTTGAGACACTCCCATATTGTTTTCCTCCTTTACTCTTTGAAGCAAGTGAACACTATGGGGAGAAAATTTTGCATTAAAATATCTGGAGTATGGCGAAATTTTTAGCAAGTATTTCATTTGTCTGTAAAATGGATTGTTTTTCTTACCCCCACAAAGTAATTGACATTGTAGATCTATTGCCTTTGTTTTTAACATTACTATACCCAAAATAATAATAATGGCCCTTAATACTCAGCTTACTACCACTTGTTTTCTATGGATATATTTTCTTAATGTTATTTGGAGCCAAGTATGCCATATGAAGTAAAAATAAGTAAAAACCAAGCAGTTCATTTTAAAAATAAAAAACACTAGGATGTCTTTATTTATTTTGTTTTCATACCAGGGATCAAACTCAAGACCTCACCCTTGCCAGGCAGGCACTATGCTGCTGAGCTAAATACCTAGCCCCTGGCATATCTTAATATACATCCTACTTAAATTTTTTTTCTTTCACAAAAAAATTCTATTTTAAAATACTCTGAGTCCTGCATCTGAGGTGAGCTCTTTAGTCAGTACACTAAAGTTAAGAATAACTACCTTAGGACAGTGCAAAGATTCCAAGTTATCAAAGGCAATATTTTTCCATTGAATAGTAATAAAGACTAACTGATCAAAAAAACTGACTTATCAGCAACCACTGACCGTGTTGGGTTTCAGGTCTAGCCTGGTGGCACTGTGCCTGCATGGCAAGTGCAAGGTCCTGAGTTCGATCTCTGGTGCTAAAAACAAAACAAAACAAAACTGTGTTTTCATGCTGCATCGGGCCTTGAGCAAGGTGTCTGGAATTCAGCATGAGTCACAGCGATTAACTAGCTTCCTGCTCTAAGTATGGAGATCGCCTACTAGCTGTGACACACAGTAAACAAACAAACAAACAATAAAGTAGAGCTGAGATAATGAAACAATAATCCACTGCACATAATGAATTAGCTTCTCTTCTCTACCACAGGAACAGTATGTAAAAACCAGTCCTTGAGAAAATTAAGGAAACAGTGACTCAAAGCTTTTTCTACAGTCCGTGGTTCTAAGGAGGAATCTAGGCTGAATACAAAGGTGATGAAGTCCTAAGACACCAGCGATAGAAAGAATCAGCTACATGAAAAGTTGAGATGTCTTGTAGGAGACACTGCAGATGCAAAGCCTTAAAATGAAAAGTAACATGATCAGTTTCAGGAAAGAAGCCAATGGGAACAAGCAACAGTGTGGTGTTAGGAGATGAGATTCAAAAGCAAACAGGAGGGGCTGGGGATTTAGCTCAGTGGTTCCAGCGTCTGTCTTGCAAGTGTAAGGGCCCAGGTTCGATCCCCAGTAACGACATACAATACTGGGCGTGGAAACTCACGCCCAGCAGCAATCAGTACCACATACCACAGTGCCAGGCGTGGTGGCTCACGCCTGTAATCCCAGCACTCGGCAGGCAGAGGCAGGAGGATTGCTGTGATGTGAGTTGGAGGCTGAGCTCAGGGCCAGCCTGAACTACAAAGTGAGATCCTGTCTCATAAAAAAAAAAATAAAAATAAAAATAAGAAAAAAAGCAAACAGGAGGAGTGAATGTCATTCGAGTCCTGCAGGGCTATGGTAGAGGTTGAATTCTTTCATCAATGGTACATGCTAACTATCCCCAGCTGAAAAGCCTGCAATGAATCAAAAGAGATCAGCGTGTGTGGAACTGCCTTGATAACAATAAGAATAATATCTGCATATGCAATACTAAAACTAAAAAGTATGCAATCTTCAATAAACCAAAACTCAGAATGGCTGAATTCCTGTGTATTTTGATTAATCTTATTGATTAACACTGCTGAGGTCTGTTATCTTTTGATCTCGCATCTGAACTGAAATCCCGGCAGTCAGGATACCTTAGATCTAAAGTTCCACCAAGTGACAGCTGGACATGGCTCTGCCCTCCCTCCACCTCGGTGTCAGCCATAAGCAGCTCTTAGCAATGGTGAGCTGACACTGGCCCAAGCTGCTGAAACTCATCAAAGCAGCACTGCTTGTGGAATCAGCTAGCTGTTAATCCTGGGACAGCCAGGGGCCCAGCTCCAGAAGGGCCTGGTGCGTAGAGAAAATAATGCCTTTTTATTCCTCTTACTAAACAAGGCCTGGTCCAACAGCATGGTGGTAAAATACAAAGATACAAGTTTGATTTCTAAAATTTCAGCAAAGAAGAGGCACGACAGGAAAATATTGTTAGTTATTCATCAACATGGTACCAGAACCTGACAGTGCAGGAGTGGAGGCCAGGAAGGGGAAGGACTCGGATGGATGGGTGTGCAGGCAAGTCTTAAGTGCTCACAGAAAAGGGAAGTGTCTGGGGCGCTTGACAACTCGTGCTACGGCAAGGCCAACTCCTTGATGAAGAGGCTATTTGGTTCCTCTTAGGAATGGACTCCAGTTGGCAAGAACACAGACGATTCCTGTTTTGTTCTTCCTCAGAGGAAGTATCTGACTTCTAAAAAATATCTATATCTATAGATATAGATATAGATATAGATAACTGTCATGTTCCTCTTCAGGGTTGTCCAACACACTGATATAGTGTTGCTTAGACATTCTCTGTGGAAGCTCGAACCGGTTTAATGGAAAACAGGAAATTCTTTAACATTCATAATTAAAAAGCAGAGCAGCAAACAAATCTACCTTAATATTCCATTGCCTCGTAGAAGTGCTATATATTTTAAAACCCCATTATTCCAGGGACCTGTATCACACTTCCTGTTTACAGGCTGAAACAAAACGAAAGCATTAGGGGACCTGAAAGGATAGAAGGAAATCGGAAAGATGGAAAGGAGAAGCTGAAATACTGAAGATAATTTTATAATTTTATAGAAAATCTTTATTTCAATTTGGCCTTCTGTTAAGATCTTTTCTACTTTAGTAGGGAAAAGTATCTCTCAGAAACAGAACCAGAATTCTCTGTTGGAATATAGTCAATAATGTACTTTCAAAACTAATTTCTAAATCATCTAGTTCCTTTTCCTGGTTGTGCATGTTAATGAAGCAAGGCAAACGAACTCATCTTTTTCTTCTCCAAATAAGGTTGGTTGGTTAAATCTAGCCCATATCACAGGATACAGTCATTATTAGCCTTGGCTTTTAACTGAGGAATCTGAGGCTCCACACGATTATGTAACTTGAGCTAGGCATAGCAGTGAATGCTTGTAAACCCAGCATTCAGGAGGCTGAGGCAGGAGGATCACTGAGAGTTTGAGGCCAGCCTGGGCTACACACTAAGTTCAAGCTCAGCCTGAACTACACAGTAAGACACTGTCTCAACAAAACAAATAGTAAGAAAATTGCCTAGTTCAGCTTAACTTTCCACTTTCCCACCTTAATCATTTCTATATCACTTTTTCTTCTTTTCTTCATACTGCCTTTGCTTGGAATTATGTACTCTCAGGAAATTCTTCACCGTATGCATCCTTTCTTTATTATTTTTTAATCCCAGTATTGAGCATTAAGTCTAGGGCCTCTCACTTTCTAAATAAGGATTTAAACACTCAGGAGCCTCCTTGGCCCTTTTCTCTTCAGAAAGGATATTATTAAATGATCCACACTGGGCTCACTCTTGAAATCCTCCTGCCTCATGCTCCCAGGTAGCTGGAATGACAGAGATATTCCACCAGGCCTGGCTCTAAATTTTTCTTTGATGTGTTTATTTAAATTCAATTACTTTGTCTTTTAGAGCAGATTTTTGTATCACACGCATAATACAAAAGCAGTAGGAGTAATTCACAGGCAGTAAGTACAAAAAGAAACACAGCAGAGCTGACTGAGGTGGCACACGTCTGTAATCCCCACACTCAAAAGGCTGAGGCAGGAGGATCGAGAAGGCGCCATGAGTTCAAGAACAGCCTGGATTACATAATGAGTTTAAGCCCAGCCTAAACTACATAGAGAGGCCTTGCCTAAACAAATAAATAAAATTTTAAAATAGAAACAAAATTGTTTTTAAACTCTAGTTCTGAGGTTTATTCTTTCATTCGTTAAACAAATGAAAAAAATTAATCTAGCCGGTTTTCAAACATTAGGACCAAGTAGAAGCATTCTCCTTGATGTATTCAGACAAAAGCTGCTAGAGATTGTTAGGAGAGCTTTCTCACAAAGCAATATAGGGTTTGGATGGTAAGTCCACTAAAATTATACCCTGTTTTATGCTGATTCTCCTCGTGGACATGTTGAGGGCTGACTGAGGTTTTTAATCCCTATTTTTGAAAAATAATCTGATTGGCCCAAGACACCAGAGCAGGTAAAAGGCAAAGCTAGACGCCAGCCTCCCTCTGCCTGGACTCAGAGTCTCTGCTGTGCATCTGATGAGTCTGTGAACTTTGCTCCCAAAGGACCGCGTTGCCTCCTTCGCAAGACTTTACTCTGGCGCATCCATGGGACTTGGTGCTGTGGGACGCTCCCTATTCTTCCTCAGAATGTGCCAAGCACTGAATCACACTCCAGAGGGAGCTGGACTTCTGCCGGGTCTCGTGGGGCCACGTATAGCGTGACACCCTCCTTCCCCGGCGGAGCCCTGGAATGTTCTACCTGTGTGAGGAGGTGGGCCCTGATATTTCCTGTTGAAATTGTGGCCTGCTTCAGGCCTCCACCCCCAAGCAGTAATGATCAGCCTGAGATTAGCCTACAACATTTCACAGAAATGAGTCAGCGGCCTCCAGACCGAACTTAGCCAGGGAAAGGAGGGACCTGGATGATAGCACAGATCCTGATTGTCCGGGCCTCTTACAGGGCCGGCCCTTTCCCCACTAATGTTAGTCTGCCTTTCTCTCTCCTGGTGGGTAGCAAGTTTGTTGAATGAAAAACTGTTGAAATTATCTTTGTTCCTCCTTATCCAGCAAAGCGCCTGGCACATGAGTCTCCCCAGTACATGGTTGGGAAGGACCGAGTTTGCCTTAGTAAAAATGTAAAATTGAAATGGTGCTTAAATTCAACAAAACTATAATATTCTCCAACCTGGGTGTGGTGGTGTATGCCTATAATTCCAGCAGTCTCAGAGGCTGAAGCAGGAGAATTTCAAGTTCAAATACAACCCCAGACAACTTGAGATTCTGTCTCAAAATTTAAAAAAAGAAACAAAAATTTTAAAAAGAAATAAAATAGGGCCTGGGATTTAGCTCAGTGGTCCCAGCGCCTGCCTTGCAAGCACAAGGTTCCAGGTAACTACAAACAATGATGCCAGGCAAGGTGGCTCATGCCTATAATCCGGGAGGCAGAGGCAGGAGGATTGTTAAATTCGAGGCTAAGTTCAGGACCAGCCTGAACTACATAGTGAGACCTTATCTCAAAAAACTAAAAAAAAAAAAAAAAAAAAAAAAAAAAAAAAAAAAAAAAAAAAAAAAAAAAAAAAAAAAAAAAAAAAAAAAAAAAAAAAAAAAAAAAAAAAAAAAGAAAGAAAGAAAAAATAAGAAAGGAGTGAAAAAGTAGCTCAGTGGGAAGGATTTTATTTCAATTTTTAAAAAGTAACATTCACTTTTTTTTCCCTACAGTCATCCAATAAATGTTCTTCTTTATTGGGTAACAGCATTTTTATTTTATTTTATTTTTTATTGGAACCCTCCCTTTTATATTCCTAGCTCGGCCTCCTTCTACAAATGGGCACATTGCCCAAGACTGACCAATCAAAGACCTTATGACAGTTTTAGGAGTAGACACCTAACCTAACTTGTGGGTTGGTTGTTTGCTGGTTTGTTTGTTTGTTTGTTTTTGAGACGGGCTCTGCTTTGTAGTTCAGGCTGGCCTGAGCTCAGCCTCAAACTCACATCACAGCAATCCTCCTGCCTCTGCCTCCCGAGTGCTGGAATTACAGACATGAGCCACCACGCCCGGCACTGTGGTATGTGGTACTGGTTGCTGCTGGGCGTGAGTCTCACACCCAGCATTGTATGTGGTTACCAGGGATCGAACCCAGGCCCCTGCTCTTGCAAGACAGGTACTGGAACCACTGAGCTAAATCCCCAGCCCTCTAATTTGTATTTTGAGAGACCAGCCCAATTTGGATTAATACTTTGTTGGTAGAATAGAACTCAAAGGAGCTGTTGGTCCTCTCACCCTAATGTGAGAGCCTGTATAAGAAAGAAGTTAACACAAACACACACACAAAAATGAAGTTTAAAAATGGAGGCATTCTGGGGCCGGGGAGTTAGCTCAGTGGTTCCGGCGCCTGTCTTGCTAGCGCAAGGACCCGGGTTCGATTCCCCGGTAACCACATAACAATACTGGGTGTGGAGACCCACACCCAGCAGCAACCAGTACCACATACCACAGTGCCGGGCGTGGTGGCTCACGCCTGTAATCCCAGCACTCGGGAGGCAGAGGCAGGAGGATTGCTGTGATGTGAGTTTGAGGCTGAGCTCAGGGCCAGCCTGAACC
>PVIR01000108.1:48771-72880 GCA_004026965.1 Petromus typicus | reverse complement strand
GAAAAAAAAAAAAAAAATGGAGGCATTCTGGACTGAATAATGGGGACACCTGGGTCCAGCTGTTTCTGAAGTCCCTGCTTGTAAAGTTTTAGTTATCTGAGACGTTAATACTCTCCTCTTCCAAATACTGGCTCACAAACACAATTCTGAAATAAAACATTTAGCAAAATGGGAAAAAAAATTGATTTGTAAGATTAATGCTAGTAAGCTGTCTCAGTTTTTGCCATCAAGTAATGTATCTGTGTGGAGAGTAGATAGTGATTATATTTTTTTAGTTGTACTTAATAGAAAATTAATGAGTCCAAAATTATCCGCCCACTTAGAAAAATAACTCCCTGATCTGTGAAATAGAAATCTGCTAGGAACTATAGTATGTGTAAAGGTTTGAGTATTTAAAAGAAAAATAAAGTGTTCTCATTTTAGTTCTTGGCTTATTTCTATTTTATCTGATTCTAGAAGAGTTTAAGGAAACTCATTAACTCCTTTGATCTCATGCTCAGCAGGGAGTCTTTGGCCGCAGGTCTCCACAGGACAATCTCATAGGAGTCAAACAGGCCTTTTAACCTCCTGCTGTGGGTGATTAGGGATCTAAGAATGATCTTATTTGCCTTCTCCCCAAGACTGGGACCTTACTAAAGGAGGTAGGCAGGGTGTGTGGGGGAAAAAAATCCACCCTGGAGGATCCTTTCAGGGGGCTGCCAGCCCCCACGGTGGCCTAGGCTCCTTGAGCTACAGGTACTATGTACCCGTGAAGAGCAGCCAGAACTGGGAGAGTGAAAGCAAAGGTGGGAGAAAAACAAGGCTGGCAGGGGAAAGAGGAAGGGGAGGGGTGAAAGAAAGTGAACCGAAGAAAGCTTTTCTAAAAGGGGGAATTTAACTTTTAGGAGGAGAGAGAGAATTGGTGTTTGCTTAGGCATCTGTGGGGCGGTGGGGGCGGGGGCAGTGTTTACCTGAGGTTTAATAGCCAGAGTGAGATTAGTGTTAAAATAAAAGGAAGCCTTCTCTTCTGGGAATGAGTCCTGTGGAAGAGACAGATCATGGCACCAGGTGTAAGGATGGCACAATGGACACAAGGACTTTAACGGCTCGAGTTCTGGTGGCAGATTTGTTCCAAGCCGTGTAGTCTCACTTTTTAAACAGTTGTTTTTCAGATGGCTGGTCTGGTGCAGGGGCGTTTTCTGTTGCCATGGAAAAAGTGAGTCTCGTTGGCTCTCTTATGACTAGGCTCAGTGTGGTTTGGATGCTATGCCGTCTTGGACCTGTGCTGAATTAGACGTCCACTTTGTTGACAGAGTAAGTGAGGAAACTCAGCACATGCGTGCACATATGTGCGCCCTGGGAGCCAGGAGATGCAGCCGCCACCACCAGCCACCCTCCTTTGCTGTGAGTTCTTGGGCTTTTTCCTCTTTTTCCCTAGAACTTCTGTTCCTACTCATTGTAAGTCTTCCAGTCACTAGACAGGGATGGATCAAAATTTCTCTAAAGAAGAAATGGAGACCTCACCACACCTGGGGCAGGTTCTTGACCTAGTACAGAAAGACATTTCAGGATGCCTCGCTGAGAGGCACAGGCAGCTTTTCTAGGTGGAATCAAAGCAGTGCTCAAAAAGCAAATGGACTCAGAAGATAAAGTGCATAACCTGCCAAAGACTAAAGCTAGACCTATCTCTTTCACCATGCACTAAGTTGAAATCAAAGTGGATTAGACTTAAATATTAAAACAGAAATTCTTGTTCTGCTGGAAAATAGGTTAGATAGAACTTTTGGAGACAATGCATAAGGAAAGACTTTGTGAACCAAACCTCTGCAGCATGAGAACTAGCAGAAGGAATCAACAACTGGGATCTCATCTTATTAAAATGCTTCTGCACAGCAAGAGAAACCACCAGCGGAGAGAAAAGACAACCTACAATGTGGGAGAAAAATCTTTACCAGCTGCTTCTCAGACAAAGGGCTGCTATCTTGAGTATATAAAGAAGTTTTAAAAATCAGCCTCCTCAATTTAAAGGCCCAATTCAAAACAAGGAATCTGAAATGAACAGACACTTTTCAGATGAAAGAGTAAAAGCAGCAGAGAAACACGTGAAGAAATACTCAACATCACTGGTTGAGAGATGCAGATGAAAACATCACTGAGATTCTGTCTCATGCCACAAAGAATGGCTGCTATCACTAAATCAACCAACAGGGAAAAAGGACCCCTTCTCACTGTTAGTGGGAATGTAGCCTGGTGCAAACACTGTAGAGATCAGTTTGGAAAGTCCTCAGAAAACTAGGATTAGAAGTCTCATTTGACCTTGCTATTTCCTCGATGGTTGTACACACAAAAGAATTAAAAGAGCCATATCACAGTGTTACATGTCACCCATGTTTATAGCGGCTCAGTTTGTGATCGCTAAGTCTTAGAAACAACCCAAATCCCATCAACAGGAGACTAGATAAAGATGTGGGTTTTTAAAAAAATAAAATGGAGTATTACTCTGCCATAAAGAATGTTAAATTAGAATCATATATATTCAAATAAAGATACCTTAAGGACATACTCATAAGTGAAATAAATTGGTCACAGAGGTGCAAATATATCTTTTCTTTGGTATGAGAAACTGAAAGTGTAAATGAGTTCTAAACTGTGTGATAGATATTGTGAAATAGAAAATATTTAAAGGGAAAAGGGGAGTAGGGGTAAGTAAAGAAGGGAAAGAAAAAATTGCTGGTTAAAAAAAAGAGACAAAGCTTGTGTATAGAGAGGGCAGGGGTTGTAGGGTGGGCAGGGGAATGGGAAAAAATGAGAATTATGTCATGCACTTGTACAGATTCTCACTGTCAATTGTGATGATGATGTGTATATAAATGTACCAATAAAATTGATTTTAAAAGATAAGGTGCACAATAATCTGAGTTTGGGGTATATATGTGGCTTTGCTGTATTGCTAAGACAGATGGTTCAGGATGTTTCTTTTTTGACTTATTTATTACTTACCTAGTGTCTGTAATTTTAAGGTCATTTTTTTCCCATTAGTTGGCTAAAGTAAAAAAAGTTTGGAGATATGGTATCCAACTAATAGTATTCTTTCTATGAGAATGGAGGGAAGTCTTTGGAATTTATGGATTTAATATGTTAGGAGATCTGTCCCCTCCATCCACTTGAATTTGGATCAATCCTTTGTTTTAGGTTTCTTCTTGCTCCAAGATTGTTTTAGGACTGTTTATTCCAACTCTTTGAGATATGCGGTTGGAATATTGACTGGGATTGCCGTATATCCGTATAGCAATTTTGGAAGTATGGCCATTTTCACTGTTTTAGTTCTTTCTATTTGGTCTTCCCTTTAACTGTCCTAAGGGAAGTAGAAATAAGAAGAGCAAGGCCAAGCATGGGGGGCTCACCCCAGTCTCACCACTTGGGAGGCTGAGGCAGGAGGGTTGCCATTGAGTTTGACTTCAGCCTGGGCTACACAGTAAGTTTTAGACTGAACTACAAAGCAAGATCCCATCTCAAAAATAAACAAAAACCCTCAAACAATATTGAAGACCCAGGGAATCACTAAAGCTCCAGGCCAGAGCATGTGAGTGTTAGATCTCATGGCCTGACCTTCGGTAACATTTTCTCACTCCAACTTCATTAATGGTTCATACCCAGGGATGACATGTCATGCACATTATTAAAACATAGTCAAAGCCAGCAGAGTGGTGAACAGAAGGGAAACAGCCCCCCTAAGATTTAGAGTCCAGACACTAGAATATAGCAGTGGGAGAAGAGACGAAGGAGAAAAGTGGGTCCCCACGACCTAGCAAGGATCTGAAGCAAGAACTGAAGCTCATGGGGGAGCAGATAGATTTCAGCAGAGAAGAAGGGGGAAAGCAGTGCTGTCTCCTGATCCCAGGCTCACTGTCCTATAAGGGCCATTCAAATCTGCAGACCCACTGTGACTACTGGAGACCTCAGAGGTCTCCGTGGAGAAATGCATCAGTGGAATGGGCAGCAGGCACTGCAGACTGCAGCGGCTACCTGTGCTGCATGCTACCGTTGCTGACTATACTACATTAGCCACAGTGACATCATTTTAATCAATTGTTTTTCCTGATGTGCCAAGACTGAGATTGCTTGAGGATCATAAACAGTCCCATAGGCTATTCCCAAAGAACTTACTTGGCTAGGCCAAAGAGACAGCAACTTTACCCTCAATAAATTAAAGAAGGAGGCTCTTCCAACAGAGTCAAGACCCAAAAGCCACCTGGCAGACATCTCTAAGAAGTAGTCATTAAAGCTCTAAATACTAGCAATAAAGCTACTTGCCACAAGCAATTTACAAGCATCAACCCATGAATTAAACTAAAAAAATAAGAAAGAAAAAAAAGAAAAGAAAAAGAAAATGAGATGACACTTAAGCAAGATGCAACCCCAGACATCCAGGTCACCAAAGACAAACCTGGGGGCACAGATAGTGAGGTGGAACAATTCACCTGGACTCTCTGAAGTGGAAATAACAAAGCAGATGAATGAGGCGCTAGAAAAAATCAAAGCAGAAATAGTTCTTATAACTATAGAGATATATAACATAACTATAACTCTATAGTTATATAGACATGCTTAGTGACTATAGAGCAGAAACAGATGATAAAGTAGAGGCACTTAGGAAAATTATGGACACCATGAACCCTAACCTAGGAAAGAATTAGAATCCATGAAACAGGTGCAAAGAGAAATCAAGGAAATTAAAAATTCCATTGAAAGTACATAGAGCAGAATTAACCAGTGTAAAGACAGAACATCAGATATAGAAGCCAGGATCATGATTAATTATCATGAAAAGAAATATTTCTTAAAAATAACAAGGTAAGGTATCATAAAAAATCAAACAGCTTCTAGATGATGCAAAGAAGACTGAGAATGATCAGAGTTGATAAAAAAAAAGCAGAAAATAACATTAACAACCTAAAAATCTGTTTATAGAATTGATGGCAGAAAATTTCTCAAACAGAGAAAAAGAATTTGCCATACATATAAGTGAGGCTTTTGGAACTCCAATTACCAAAAAAACCTGCATCAAGGCACTTAAGAGTCAAGATTCCAGAAATTCAATACAAGAACAGAAGATTAAAAGATGGTAGAGATAAGAAACAACTCACCTATAAAGGAAAGGCCATCAGAATCACAGCAGACTTCTCAACATAAGTACTCAAGTCAAAGAAAGCTTAGAGAGGTATTTCAAGCCTTAAAGAAAATGATCCAGACTGATATACCTAACAAAACGGTCTTTCAAAATTGATGGAGAAATAAGATATGTCCAAGACAAACAATGTCTGAAGAAATTCATGAGCACCAAACCATTTAAAAATCAATAGCATTTCTACAGACAAATTCACTTGGTGAAAAATTAGGGAGTTAATTTTACAATAGCATGTAAAAAATGAAATGCCTAGAAATAAATCTAACAAAGGAATTAAAAGAACTTTACATGGAAGACTACTCTGTGAAAAGAAATCAAGGAGGATATCAGAAAATGAAAAAACAGCACTTGCTCTTGGGTATGAAGAACTAATATAGTGAACATGGCTATACTTCCAGAATTGTTATACACATTTAAGGCGATTTTGATCAAAATATCAATAATGTATCTCACAGAATTAAAGAAACCAGTCCTAAAATTCATTTGAAACCAGAAGAGATCCAGAATAACAAAATCAGTCCTAGGCTACAAAGGCAAGGCAGAGGGTATCAAAATTTCTGACTTGAAATTATACTACAAAGCTACTCTGATTAAAGCAGCATGGTACTAGCAAAATAAATGACCCAGAGATCATTGGAATAGATTAGAAGATATAGAAACAACTCCAAACACACTTAGCCACTCTATCCTTGACAAAGGAGCCAAACACCATCACTGTAAGAAAGATAGCATCTTTAATCCATGGTGATGAGAACACTGGCTTTCCACATGCCAAAGGTTAAAACTAGACCCACATCTTTCACCAGGTACTAAACTCAAATCAAAAGGGATCAAATGTTAAAACCAAAACACTACATCTGCTGGAAGATAGAATAGGTAGAATGCTTGAAGATATTATGAACAAAGCCCTGATCCCGCAGGAAACATCACAATGAATCAACAATTGGTATCTCACTTTATGAAAAAGCTTTTGCACTCAACAGTGAAGAGACACCCCACTATGTGGGAAAAAACTTTTCTAGCTCTTCTTCAGAGAAAGCACTGATATCTAGAATATATAAAGAACTCAAAGGTGCCGGGGATTTAGCTCAGTGGTTTGATCCCTGGTAACCACATACCATACTGGGCATGGAGACTCATGCCCAGCAGCAATCAGTACCACATACCACAGTGCCAGGCGTGGTGGCTCACGCCTGTAATCCCAGCACTCGGGAGCCAGAGGCAGGAGGATTGCTGTGATGTGAGTTTGAGGCTAAGCTCAGGGCCAGCCTGAACAACAAACCGAGACCCTGTCTCAAAAAAAAAAAAAAAAAAAAACTCAAAAATGTCAGACTCCCCCAAATTTAAAGAGCCACTACAAAAATGGGTATCTGAAATGAGCAGATGAAGTAGAAATGGCAAATAATGATATGAAAAAATACTCAATGTCACTATCATTCAAGAGAAGTAAATGAAAGTAAGACTGAGGTTGAATCTCACTCCAGAAAGAATAGTTATTAAGAAATCAGCCAATTAGCAATAGTGGTGGGGCTGTTGGGGGAAAGGAACCCTGCTCCACTGCTGGTGGGAATGTAGACTGGTACAACCATTATGGAAGTCAGCTGGACATTCCTCAAAAACCTAAGACATAAGATTCATTTGACCCAGCTATTTGTCTTTTGGCATCATTCTGAAAGAATTAAAAACATCATACTATAGTGATATATACACATTCATGTTTTATAACAACATAGTTTGCCATAGCTAAATAGCTTAAATACCCATCAACTCATGGATGGAAAGAGAAAATGGAGTACTACCTTGCCACAGAGAAGGGTACACTTGAGTCATTTCTAGCTAAATGGTTGCACCTTAAGACCATACTCTTAAGTAAGATAAATCAGACACACATGTTTAAATACTGCACTGTATCTCTGATGTGAAAAACTTAAAGTGGATATAAGAACCAAAATGTATAATAGATATTGGGGAATGGGAAGAAAATGTTCAAATAAGAAGAGGAACAAAGAAGGGAAGGGAAAGAAAATAAGGGAGAAGAGTAGGGGAAAGTGAAACACAGCTTGTGTTAATAAGGAGGGGAGTAAGGGTTGAGGGGAGCGAGGATGAGAAGAAAGAGAAGAATCAGGATATATACAAGTACAAATTCCCTGTGATGCATGTATGTATGTGTGTGTGTGTGTGTGTGTGTGTGTGTGTGTATATATATATATATAAATGTTCAACATATATAGATCTATATATATCTATAGATATATATAGATCTATATATGTTGAACATTTCTTCATCTGTTTCTTTATAACCTTTATTTCTTCATCTGAAAAATATCGGTTCATTTCAGGTTTTCAGTTTTGAATTGGGCCTTTAAATTTACAAGGAGTTGATTTTTTAAAGTTCTTCATATATTCCAGATAGTAGCCCTTTGAGGAATAGTTCGTAAAATTCTTTTCTCACATTATGAGCTGTTTTTTTTCTCTGTCGGTGTTTCTCTTGCTGTGCAGAAGCTATTTAATAGTATAAGATACCAGTTGTTGATTCTTTCTGCTAATTTGTGTGCTGCTGAGGTTTTTAGAACACTTCTTTTATAACAGTTTTATTGGTATATTTTAGGCATATGTTATCATATACATCATAGGAAATGTGTACCTTTACATGATATGTCTTGTTTCTGCTTTATTCTACAGAACACTCTGAACACTAAATAGGTGGGTTTTTTCCCATAATGGCAAAACCAATTCTCCAACCCCCTGGACACCACCTGGCATTCAATTCTGACACTGACTGACCAACTCCGTTTGGTGCCGACACTACCTGGAGTTAGATGCACTTCACAGGTTAAAGGTCTTGGTCCCACAGAGCTGCCCCCAGGGAAATGGAGTCATGTGAGAAAAAACATGCTCAAAATTATTAATACTAGATAAAAAGAGAAAAATAATAACAGAGAAGAGAAAAATGTGAAGGTAATCGTCGAAATCATTCACTCTGAAAATGGATATGATATTTTTACATCTGTCAGGACCAAGCAGAGTAGGGGGACACAAAGAAACAATAACAGGTCGTCACAACATACCTGAGCGGAAGCCCACTCCAGAGTCTTCGTGGGTCCAGCAGTAGGCCCAGGTGGCATGAGCTGCCATCTGTGTGGAAACTGGGAATTCTCTGTGTCCTCATTGAGGAGGGGATGACTGTGTTATGAAATGTTCAGTTGGGAACGAAAAGTGCCAGGAAGAATGTAAAGACCTCTCAGTAAATGAGGATAGCACATTTTTTTCGAGACAGGGTCTCACTTTGTAGCTCAAGCTGGCCCTGAGCTCACTATGTAGCTCAGGCAAGCCTCAGACTCACAGCAATCCTCCTGCCTCTGCCTCCCAAGTGCTGGGATTATAGGTGTGAGCCACCATGCCTGGCACTGTGGTGTGTGGTACTGACTGCTGGTAGGCGTGAGTCACCATGCCTGGCACTGTAGTATGTGGTAACTGGGGATTGAACTTGGGACCTTGCACTTGCTAGGCAGAGGCTGGAACCACTGAGCTAAATCCCTGGTCCAAGGTCAGCACATTTTTAAAAAGACGGCACGGGCTTGGTCTTGGTTCAGATTTTCAACAACCTTCTTCACTTCCAAACTCATCTTGCACCTCACCTGTCTGATACTCTGTTGGACTCACCAGCTACCAGGTGGCCAGCCTAAGACAGGCACCAACCCTCCAGGGGGATGGAGACAGGAGCCGTCACTCCACCCTTGCTGATTTATGAGAGGATCATTTTCAATTTTCCAAAACTCCAAGTGAATCAGACATTATATGCATTTTGTTTTCAGATGAATAATAATGGTTCAGAGAAGGGAAATGATTTGCTCAGGGTCACACGGCAAATAAGGAGCAGCATAGGATTAATACTGAAGTCTGTCAGCGTCCAAAACTCCAGCCCTAAACTGCGATTTTCTACTCTCTGTCAAACACCAGCTGTCCAGGCTGGCAATCAGTGTGGAAGGTTTTCTCTTTAAGATAAAATCCTAGAGATAAAACAAAAAGGAATCAGTCAGGGAGATGGTAGACTGGAAATGAAGAGATCTTTCATTACCCGTCCACTCAGCCCACCCTCACCCCACTTAACTGTGAAGTTTAACCTTTGTCTGTTTGGTATTGCTATAAGAGAATACTTGAAGCTGGCCAACTCATCAAATACAGCAGTTTTCCTCGTCATGACTGTGGTTCCTGGAGGGGCCCAAGAGTGTGACATCAGCATTCTGTTACAACACGGTAGAGAAGGAAAAACGGAGCCAGCTGCAGAGAGGAATCAAGAGCACGGCTGGACTATCTGCGTTTTCTGCATTCCTTCCAGCAGGACCTCAATAAAATCTGCACCATGAATGAAAGGATGAGCCAAGGGCATTCTGTGGTGGTAGCAGAAGCCCCATGGCCGCCACGGTTTACAAACAGCTTTATCCAGTGGCTTTGCATGAGGGAGCCTGAATGATACGCAGATGGACAGTCGGGACAAACCCAGAGCATACACGGCAACTTTAGGCAAAAAGTTGCATCATCAAACTACCAGGTGTGGTGATGCATGCTTATAATTCTGGAACTTGGAAAGCTGGGGCAGGAGGATTACTGAGCCAGTCTGGGCCACACAGGGAGTTCAAAACCAGCCTGAACTACATAGATTTTGCGATTGTGTCTCAACAAATAAATAAAATATAAAAGTTTCATTGACACTTGTGGTATAGTTTGTGGTGGAGTGCTTGCCTAGTATGGACAAGGCCAAGCATTGGGGGGTGGGGCGGGTGGGCAAAAGGTGCAGAAAGAATTTATCTTTTAACTTGAAGGGAGAATTCTCTAACTGTGAAAAGATTCTTTTGTTTTGCTTTGTTTTCCTTCTGATTGCATACTGAGAAATGGCTCAGTGATAGAAAAATAAATTATGTGTTACTCTCAATCCTGAGAGGATGGCAGAGGAGTTTGAGGGCTTCTGGTGAGGGTAGAAATATGCACAGAGATGTTAATTACTGAGCAGTAAAAAAGAGCTGGGCTAATTAGGGGTCTTAGTGGGGGAAGCAGAGCCTGCCTTGGCCCATTGAGGCTGAGCCCTAAAAGGAGGTGCATAACATAGAACTCCCATCTGGCCCGGGGGACAGGGACCTCAGGAACCCCAAAATACTCAACAAGAATTATGACTCTGTGTGCTACAAAGTGTGTGCTGAAAGGCTACACTTCTCTTCACAATTTTTGGTAACATTTGTTTTGCTATCACATTCATTTATTTGTGCTGTCCTGGGGCTGGAACCCAGGGCTTTGTATGCACCGGTCAAGTGCTCCCCTCGCCCTCTGTAATGCTCTTAGTACAAGTGGGTTCATTCTGGGGAACTTGGGAAGCTGCAAAGCACTCTGTATCCCTGGCCCAGCGCCCTCCCACAGGGGCACCCCTTATACCTACATCCCCAGAGACTTCTTTAAAGGTGCTAAGTGTTGCATGTCAAATTCTTTTCTCACCAGGAAACTGCTGGTTACTGTGGAAATGCCCTCAGGACTGTAGGGCACTGAGTTCTATTGTGGGCACAATATTCACATCAGATTGTCTCAGCTTCGCCATCACCATTTAGAAATCTTCACGGAGCATCTGCTCTGCAGTGGACTCTCAGACTGAGTGGCCAATCAGGCCGAACCGGTCACTGCCTGTACTGACTGGGCCTAACCCAAATTGCAAGCCGCCCCCCCCACACACCCCAGCGCTGGGATTACAGGCTCGTACCACCACGCGTGGCTTTTTGCCGTGGTACAAATTAAGAACCATTGAACAGATTCAGAATAGGCCTGAATAGGCTTCTGTATTTAAATATGTCCTGGATAATAAAACAGAAAACAAGCCCTGAGGGGTATGAAAGCGGGAGTAGAGCCTTTGTGACATGCCGCCCTGGGCTCCACGCACTTCAGGCAGGGCCTCTGTGCCGCTGCCTCACGGCTGGGTCCTTCTTTCTGGGTGTCCGGGGCTGCGCTTTGACTCGGTTTCCCTGCCCTGCGCTGGGAGTGCTCCTCCCCGGGTTTACTCCAGGGACGCTTCTCTTGAGATGGAAGTTAATCTGGAAGAGAAAAGGCAGACACTGAGAGGCCAGGACAGATTCTTACGCCGCAGAGCTAGGTTCTGAGGCAGGGGACCTGGGAGAATTTATTACCGCCCTGACCCGGGGCAGCACGTCCATGTCCTGGTCACTTAGCTAACGCGCCTCTCAAAAGCGGCACAAAATCACTGGTGCTACAGAGGGTGCGGCTGGGTGAGCTAGTTAAGCACTTAATGGATTTGCACTCAGAAAATATTTCTACGTTTTAAACCCTCATTTCATCAATACTGTTGCATAGGAGGAGAGCTATGATTGACGGTGTTCTCACTTCCATCTCCTTGGAGCTGACATGAGTCACAGGCGCCGTGCCCAGGCCCGCCACCAAGCCTCACCTGGGCCGCACCGTTTGGCAACAGAGAGACAGGGGAGAGGGTACAGGCTGCTGGAGTGGATCCTCACACCCCACCTTTCCGCGGGAACCAGTGCATCCCTTGGAGGGCACCGGTGAGGCCATGCACACACACGAAAAGATGCTCTCGGCTGAGGCTGAGGACCTGTGGGTTGCTGTGAGCCCTGGCAGGCGGCGCGGGAGGGGCCGGGGCCGCATTCCCACCGCGCAGCCTGGGGCGTGCCGGCCGCCCCACCCTTGGCGCAGCTGGAGCTGCGGAAGCCAGCTGGGAGTTAGAATCGCGGCTGACTGAGGCCTCTCTGTGGGGCTGTTTCCTGCCCTTTCTACCACAATCCATGGCCAGCCTCTTTGCTTCTTCCTTCAGGGGGAGAATAAGGAGTCAGAATCAACTGCACTGTACCACTATTTTCTATTTAGTAATACAGAAATGGGGGGGGGGAGCAGAGAGAGAGAGCGCGCGAGAGCGCGCGCTTGGAAAAGCAAAGGAGCCACATCTGGAAGGCCATGAGTAAAAACAGTGAGAACATTGGGCCTTGGAAGATATTTTACCGTGTCTGAAACTGGAACATAAAATGCGTTTGGTAAACAACTCTTTTCCGTTTTTTTTTTTTCCCTCTAGCCAGATGGCTGTCTGCTTTAGCATAGGCAGAAAAATAGACTACTGTGATCAATAAACAGACTCTTAGTTGTTACTGTATGGGAGAACTGTATCCAGAGCAGCGTTCCCCATTCTGACTTACATTTGACAAAATGAAGGGCTGTGTTTATTTAAAGAGTGCGTGCCAAAGGAGGTGAGCTATTCTGAGAGTGTGTTACCAAAGAGAAGATGAAGCTGTTGTCACTGAATAGATGAGCTTGTAATCTAAGGCCTGCATGCAGCTGCCAGGCAGGGAAAAAAGGAGAGAGGAGGCACTGGTTGGGAAAGTAACCGACCAGCTAACAAGTTTGTAATGGGAGAGTTACACTTCCTGTCCCTGCGAATAGAAGGAATTTATAATGTGTAAGGATTGGTTATGTTAAAAAATAAGGGTAAGAATTCCGACCGTGGCTCTGCCACACATTAGTCCAGAAAGCCATCCTGCGCTGAACTTGTCTCCCACCACTTCCCTCACTGAGTGTCGCTGTTCAAGTTTCTTATTTTCTCTAACGTTCCAGTCCCTCGGGCATGAAAGGGGACACTTGCTAACCTTCTAGGGTTGTTGTGAAATTTCAGTGATGCAATTCTGGAAATCTCTTGTACAGTCACTCTAATAGACAGCTAATGTATTAGAACGATTTGATAGCTAGTTTCTACTGCTGTATTTAAAAAGATGAGCTGCTTGGACCAGGGATTTAGCTCAATGGTTCCGGCGCCTGTCTTGTAAGCACAACGACCCGGGTTCGATCCCTGGTAACCACATAACAATACTGGGCGTGGAGACTCACCCCAGCAGCAACCAGTACCACATACGACAGTGCCGGGCGTGGTGGCTCACGCCTGTCATCCCAGCACTCGGGAGGCAGAGGCAGGAGGATTGCTGTGATATGAGTTTGAGGCTGAGCTCAGGGCCAGCTTGAACCACAAAGCGAGACCCTGTCTCAAAAAAAAAAAAAGATGAGTTGCTTGACTTCACTGTTGATAAAGAAAGGGAGAGGGCGGGGCTACTACACTGCAGCTGTTATAAATGGAAGGTGAAATGGAAGGTGACAGAATGAGGAGGCCCTAGGGAAACACTGGCTTAGGAAATAAAGTCTACGGATGCTCATTAAATAGGATACTTCATATTTCTTAGTTACTATTAATCTAAAGTAAGAAGTTCCAGGCTGTGAATCAAAGAGATTTTTCACTTCATATGCTTTACAGAGCCACAGACAACTAGGGGGAAATCCTTGAGCTCGCAGCAGCAGCAGCCAACACCAAGCCTGCACGCGCTCGCGGGCACCACCTGGTGACAGTCCTTTCTTTTGACAACAAGGAACAAAACTACTGAAAGCACGAGTATCTGGACCTGGTTCCTGGATTTGCCAGCTCTTCTTTATTGAGCGCTGGCTATGTGTCCGTCAACTACTAAATGCTGGATGTGCACTTCCTCTTTTCAACTTCACGTAAAAGAGGCGCTGTTAGAACAGGTTTGCTGAGAAAGAAACCAAAGATAAGAGACTATACAATGAATTCAAGCTCTGTGAGCAAATTTGCTGGGTTTAAACAAGACAGGACTTTGACTCGCAACACTGTTAAAGAGAAGAATGAGGAAAAGAAGAAAGAATACAAGGAAGTATACAACAGGACAATGGCCAAAGAAAATGGAGGGTAGGAGAGAATGGATTTTATGGCGAACAAGGGAAGCGCAGCAAAGATTAGAACCGTGAGACAGACTGTTGAGACATGGTGTGAGCGATGTCTGGTCTTGTGGGAGGCTCAGGCGGACTCACCGGGGTTGGTTCTGCAGGACCCACGACTGCGACCACCGTCTCTGGCTCGAACCCAGGCGCTGTGGCTGTGACACTGTAGGTGCCTGGGAGCAGCAGCCGGAAGTAATCCCCGTGCTCACCTGAAAGGTACAAGGACACAGTTTAATCTGCTGACTAAACACCTGGCCCAAGGGGAAATTTGATTTGAAAAGAGATCGGGATATTTTAGCTGATCACAAGCTTGGTCTCTCTTAACAGCAGGATAAAACTGACAGAATTAAGTTAGTCATAAGAACCGTCCGAGCAGCCATTAGAAAGAAGTGTGACTGTGGTCTACCTGAGAGAATCGTGCTCCATTCTAGCCCGTATATTGTAATACAAACTCATTTCCAGTAGAGGCTTCCGGGGAGCAGAGGAAAGATTAAAGTTAACACTTTGCCTAATTAAGGAAATCATTTGAGACCTCTATTTAGATGTTTGAAACATCACTCTGAAGAAATGCTGTCAACCTAAAGAAGTAAGGATGTGAGTTTAACTTGCAGGGGTCCAGATTTTGCTGGACAGGGAAGAGACTATTGTACTAGGCAGACTTAATGGAGGAAAGAAATGCTTTATGAAATCGGGAGCACTCAGGCAGAGGCTGATCAGAAGACCCAGGAAAGCTGCTCTGTTGAGCACAGCACGACCTACACTGCCAGCCATGGCAGCCTCGGGCTGGGTAACTAGTGGTCAGTGGTGTGGCATGTGTGGAATTTTATATTCAGTGGAACTTTAGTCCAGAGGGCTGGACTAAATGACTACAAAAGGTCTCATTTGGCGACTCATATTTTTAATATTTTTTTCATTCCCTACAAACATAAGCTAAAGGAAAAATAAAAATCAAAAGAAACCTATTTCTCTGTGGTAAGATTATATAGATTTTGGCTGATGACTTTCTGGACTCATGATGATTTATTTAAGAGTAGACAAAATTTTATTCAGAAAGAAAGATTTGCCTAAGAAAGACAAAAAGGGGACTCAAAAATGAGTCCCATTTTTGATGAGTACCGAGGGACTCAAAAATGAGTCCCTCATGATGATATCTTTAAAATTTTCTCTAAGGATGCTGTCATAAATAACTGCAATAGTAAATGCAATAAAGATGTAGGTAATAAGGAGGAAGTCTTTCATTCCGCTACCCATTAAAGGTCATAGTAATTTACTTTAAAATTCTTTACAAAGACATGTGTTATTTGTATATGTTAAGTTGCTTAAGTTAAACTCCAGGGCTGTTGTTTTCTTAAGTGGGGGCCCACATTCAGGAATGGAGAACAGTTGGAGCAGAAAGGCTCCATTCCTGATGCACCTGGGAAGGGGTCCCGCAGCTGTCTTCATCTCTAGTCAACACTAAGTGCTTCGCTAAGTAGCATAATGAATGTTAGTAATAGGCTTCATTTTTTTCACTAGTGACACAAGCGATTTCACTAATGAGCTCAGTCACAACACAGTGAGTGCTCAGAAGTGAGCACTGATTGGTGAAATTGGTGGTGTGCACTACTGATAGCTAAAAAGTTCGAGAGACGTCCTAAATGTTTACTGAATTCTTGTATCCTTGCTTAAGTAGAATGTGAAAATCTGTGCCTTTAGGCTCAGATTCAATGCCTGAAGAGTAATCCCTAAGCATTCACGGATCCCAGTCCTGGACTGGAGGATTCTGGCTGTTGTTGGTGAGTGACACAAACCCGTTAGAGATTTCATGATACAGTCTGCTGCGGCATGCATGCTACCACTGCTATAACGTATGGAATTCTGCTTTAAAATATCTTCTTGCCCTTAAAGAACATAAATCAGAGGTTTCATCTAGCTTAAACAGATTGTATAAACAGATGCCTGCTTAGCAATAAATATTTACCTGGTAAAAATAGGACTCACGGGCCGGAGATTTAGCTCCAGTGGTTCTGGAGTCTGTCTCCCAAGCACAAGGTCCTAAGTTCGATCCCTAGTGACCACATACAACAATGCCAGGCCTGGTAACTCATCCCCATCAGCAATCAGTACCACACACCACAGTGACAGGTATGGTAGCTCACACCTGTAATCCCAGCATTCGGGAGGCAGAGGCAGGAGGATTTCTGTGAGTTTGAGGCTAGCCTGGGCTACACAGTGAGCTCGGGGCCAGCCTGAACTACAAGTGAGACCCTGTCTCAAAAATAAATAAACAAAAAAGGCTGAATCTTGCTAGAGTTTGAGCAGGGTCACTCAATAGCTCATTCTTCTATGAGACAGTTTGGGGGGTTGTCCCCCCAACGTTCAGGCATTCGCACGTGGGGCTTTTTGGCGGTGGCTGAGTGTAGGTGTGTGCTGCTGGGGTCAGGGACGTGATGCTGGGATTGATTCATGGTGTGACACTAGGGTTAAGGCTGCCCCACCTCTGGTGTGAGTGTGGATAGCCTGGATAATGCATAGGGCACAGAAAAAGGGTCTGTGCTTACTGCTTGTAGCTTGCTGCCTTTTGTCTTCACATGTTCATGCCTGCCATGAACTGCTTCTCCTCTGCGTTGCCCCTCTGCCATGCCACCCCGCTCAGCACCACCCAACTATGGACTGAAACGTGTATAAACTGTGAATCAAATAAACCTTGCCTCCTTTCACTCCGGATGTTGAGTCCTTTGTACCAGCAATAGGAACAATAACTAAGACACAGTTCTGTCACCTTCGAGGAGGGTGTAGGTAACCCCAAGATCTGTCTCTACTATCAACCTTTTCTTGCAGCAAGTCCATTAAAACCAATCATTCTAATTTTTCCCGAACAGACATGTCGTAAAACGCCAGAGTCAGGGACGAGGGCAAACCATGAGTTGTACGGTCCTTCTCTTTTCTCTCCCTTTCACACCAGCACACGAGTCTCTAACACATCCAGCATAGACACACTTCTAACCGAGTTGATCCTGGCCAGGACCTCTGCACTCTACTGAGGAGTTACACTTACGTTTTCTCCCCTGGTTCTTGTCTTTCAGGAATTCCTTGCTTCGGAAGCAAAAGTGTTTTGGTTTTCTTTTTCCTTTTAAACATCTTGGTTGCTTGATCTAGCCCCTTAATTACAGTAGTCCCTATGTCTAGTAAACCCTTCCTTGCTCTGAGCCCCATCCCCCGTATCTCTGTCTTCGCTGGTCTCACCAGCTTTCAAACTGGCCCATGAGTTCCGCCACACAAGATGCTGAGGAACTCCTTTCCCACCCCGAGGGCTGGCCACCTACTTGACGTGACGTCATGATTAATCCCGCTGACAGAAATGACAGCCCCTGGGAGATTAGTATTGTTGTCATCAAGCACCATCCCCTTGATGCCCAGGTGAACCTGCAGGAAAAGCAAACAGTCCAGAGTTAAGGTCATGAAACGTGTGCAGTGCTCAGAGCCTCAGGGCCACCTCTGCTGTCTGCACACGCCCTCTGCACTCCTTGCCCCAGGATATTTCTTCTCAACAGAGCAGGCGGAGTGATCAGACTGATCTACGCCAAATCATGTCCCTGGTCTACTCAGGACCCTCGGGGAGAAGGCTCCAGTTCTCACGCTGGCCTGTAAGGCTGAGGTCCCCGCTGACAACCTGATTCTGAGGTCCATTCTAATTCTAGCCACAGTGCTGCTCTGATCTTGATATTTTCTAATTTAAAAAAAAAATGTTACTATGACAGATATACATATATATATATTTTATATATATATAGCAGAAAATGTAGCATTTTAGCCATTTTAAGTGGATAGTTCAATGTTATTAATATATTCATAATGTGCTGCTTGCAGCGCCGTCCGCCTCCAAGACTCTGTCCATCTTGTAAACCTGAAACTCTTTCTGGGTAAGCAATAATTCTCCATTTCCTGGTTCCCTCACCCTAGAAGCCTCCATTTTACTTTTGGTCTCTATGATTTTGATTATGCTAATTATCTCACGGAAATGGACTCATGTGATATCTGTCATATTTTTGAGACAGTGTCTCACTTTGTAACTCATAATGTAGCCCAGGCAAGCCTCGAACTCATGGCAATCCTCCTGCCTCTGCTGCCCGGGTGCTGGGATGACAGGCATGAGCCACTACACCGGCATTGTGGTATGTGGTTACCAGGGATCGGACCCTGACCTTGCACTTGTAAGGCAGGCGCCAGAACCACTGAGCTAAATCCCCAGCCCAGTATCTTTTTGTGACTAGCAAAAGTAGTCTTTTTGTGACTAGCTCCTCCCACTTAGCCTAATATCTTAGCCATGTTGACACATGTATGAGGACTTCTTTCTTTTTTATTAGGAGAGAATTTTATTTAAAAACTGTCATCTTAATATCACAATTGAACATGCCAAAGGAGAAGCCATGTTGCCAGATGCCAGCTTAACCCACACAAACTTCTCAAACTCACCCTCTGCTGATCTTCTAGATCCCATTTTTTAAAGTTTAGTTTTTAAATGAGAGAAAGGAGACAGGTACGTGTTGATAGATGCTAACTGTCCATATTTACATAGAGACGCACTGTAATCTCTGAGCCCAATATATAGAGAAAGGAGGGAAAAAGCTAGAATTCTACGCAGCATTGTGTAGTGGCCCCGCCCCCTCCAGCTTCCAGGAGAGAGAAGGGAGCCGGAGGGTCTTCTTTTACCCCCAGAGCCTGGTGGTGATGATTCCATTCAGTCTGTGTCGAGACAGGAGGGGATCAGAATGAATTCAGAGTAGAGGGTTGTAGAGATCTTTTCCCCATTATATTCTGCTCAAGGTATTTTCCCCCAAAATAGGTTAAGAACCACGTGTTTGAGAAAAGACTTCAAGGATAGGGCGACTGAGCACAAGAAGGGGAAGAAAAGACTATAACTCACTCCCAGGGACAGAAGAAAATTCTTAAAAAAGAAAGAAAAGAAGAAGGCTGGAGTCCATCAGTGTTCAATTAGTCATCTTTTCCTTCATCTCTTCTCCCTCCTCCCCTTCATCAGCATCAGCACCTTCTCCTTCTGCTTTCTCATCATCCATATCAGGATGAGCTACCCTAAAACCAAGTAGGAACCAAGTAGTACTGCACTGGATTTGGCCAAACAGGACCTTCGATGACGTCTCCTAACTCACCCATGCCCGCATCAGCATGGTCACTGAACCAGGTAAAGGAGCTCCCGGGCTCCTCACGCTATCTCTTCCTACTGGCTTTAATCTGCATTTGACTTGATCATTTCCTCAAATCCTTCCCAGATTTCCATTTGATGGCACTGGACTCTGAAGATGGATCACCATTCTCATTCAGATGAAGTTCTTTGGAGGGAACTTTATTTTTGAAGTAAAGATTTTCTTCAAATAAAAATCTCTTTGTAACCTGATTTTATGTCTTCAAATTCTGTCACTTGGACTGTGGTCAAATAATGCAGAGGCTCTTCATCTTCCTCTCCAAGCACTGCAGACACTTGTGGGTAGTTAACAATGTTGTTACCCCAAAATGTGGGGTTTTGGCCATCAATTCTGATCTCTTCTGAAAAAATGGTTGGTGGAGTTTGTTATATTTCTGTTTTACTTTCATTATCTCCTTACTGGTTTGTTTATTAAGTCGGTTTCATTTTGTACTTCATCAGTTTGTTCAGTTGCTTTTTCTTGTTCTTTTTCTGCCTTGAGTGAGCCCGACGCTGCCTAACACTTGGGGACCGGAAACTGTCAGGGCTTCTTGCTGGGAGGGGTGAGTGAAGACTGACGCTTGGGGGCCATGACTTCAGGGAAGTCCTAGCACCAGCCCAGGCTCCCCTTGGGCCATAAGAAGCAGCTTAGAAACTGATCTTTTTTTTGGAGACAGGGTCTCACTTTGTGGTTTAGGCTGGCCCTGAACTCAGCCTCAAACTCACATCATAGCAATCCTCCTGCCTCTGCCTCCCGAGTGCTGGGATTACAGGTGTGAGCCACCACACTTGGCACTGCGGTATGTGGTACTGACTGCTGGTGGGTGTGAGTCTCCACGCCCAATATTGTATGTGGTTACTGGGGGATCAAACCCAGGTCCTTGCACTTGCAAGACAGGTGCCTGAACCACTGAGCTAAATTCTCGGCCCTGATCTTTTTTTTTTTTTTTTTTTTTTTTGAGACAGGGTCTAGCTTTGTAGTTTAGACTGCTCCTGAACTCACTATGTATGTAGCCCAGGCCAGCCTTGAACTCACAGCAATCCTTCTGCCTCTGCCTCCCAAGTGCTGGGATGACAGGAGTGAGCTACCAAGCTCAGTACTGTGGTATGTAGTTATCGGAGCTATGCTTACAGGAGTGAGTCACCACTCCCGGCATTGTAGTATGTGGCCAGGTATCAAACTCGGGATCTTACTCTTGCCAGGCAGATGCTGGAACCACTGAGCTAAATCCCCACCCAAAAA
This sequence comes from Petromus typicus, assembly GCA_004026965.1. Taxonomy (NCBI): domain Eukaryota; kingdom Metazoa; phylum Chordata; class Mammalia; order Rodentia; family Petromuridae; genus Petromus; species Petromus typicus. The sequence continues at coordinate 52,504 of PVIR01000108.1, read as the reverse complement.
CTGATCATATTTTGTTGTATGTATATTCTACATTTTTTTTTTTTTTGAGACAAGGTCTCACTTTGTAGTTCAGGCTGGCCCTGAGCTCAGCCTCACACTCACATCACAGCAATCCTCCCATCTCTGCCTCCTGAGTGCTAGGATTACAGGCATGAGCCACCACGCCCGGCACTGTGGTATGTGGTACTGATTGCTGCTGGAGTGAGTCTTCACGCTCAGTATTGTATGTGGTTACCGAGGATCAAACCCGGGTCCTTGCATTTGCAAGACAGGCGCCAGAACCAGTGAGCTAAATCCTGGGCCCTACACTCTACATTTTTAATAAATTCATCCACCAATAGGCACTTGAATTGCTTCTACTTTTGGCTGTTGTGAAAAATACTGCTACAAACAAAAGCATACAAAAATAGCTCTTTGACACCCTGATTCTAGTTCTTTTTGATATATATCTAAAAATGGTAGTGCAAGGTCCTACAGTAGCTCTTCTTAAAATTTTCTGCTGGATCGCCATACTGTTTTCTGCAGCAGATGCACTGTTTTACATATCCACCAGCAGTGCACCAGTGTTTCAATTTTCCTGGATCTTGGCCAACACTTATTAATTTCTGTCTTGTCATTGTTATTGTTGTTTTTTATAGTCATCATCCTAATGGGTCTGAGGTGGTGTTCCATTGTGGCTTTGATTTGCATTTCCCTAGTGATTAGGGCTAAACATCTTTTTGTACGCCTGTTGTCGGCTTTTCATTTGTTTTGTATCCATTTCAGGAGGCTATTTTTCCCCCGGATATGTGAATGGTTCTCTCTCTCAGCTCATTGAAATCTGTTTTAGAGTCACCTTCTCTATAAGGCTTTCTTCCTAGCTTCTTCCTTAACATGTGATAACACTTACTTTCTTATTTTGTTTATTGGGGGTTTTTTGTTGTTTGTTTTGTGTTTTGGTTTTTTCAAGATCAGGTCTCTCTATTAGTTTGGGTTGGCCTCAAACTCGTAGTGATCCTCCTGCCTCAGCCTCCCAACTGCTGGGATTACAGGTGAGTGCCATCACTCCTGGTATTTTGTGTATTGTGTGTTTGTTGTCTGTCCTTAGTAGAATGTGAATTCCTCATGTATAAGGATGACACTTGTTTACTGAATTCCACCTTATGGTAAAATTCCTGACAGGTAGTTGTGTTCAGTCATATTGAGTGAATGAGTCTTACCAGTAGAACCAATTCAAACTAATTGAGTTGGAACAAAATCACACTTGAGCTACCCTAAAAATCTAGCCTACCAATAAAGGACACTTCTCTTTTGTAACTATGAAAGCTGAAACATAGGATATTACCTGTTCCAAGAATTGGATTAAGGCTTCCCGATTACCCAGCCACTCTCGCTCGAACTCCTCCTGGCGGGGAAATTTATTGCAACTGAGTTCCAGTGTGATCTCAAAGCAGTTGGTGTGGAGATAATTAAAATCTTGCATTCCTGGGGGGAAGAGGGGGTGGCAAATATGTACATAGATTCTCACCAAACCCCCATCTTATCTCTTTTTTTGTTTGTTTGTTTGTTTTGTTTTTTGAGACAGGGTCTTGCTTTGTGGTTCAGGCTGGCCCTGAGCTCAGCCTCAAACTCACATCACAGCAATCCTCCTGCCTCTGCCTCCCGAGTGCTGGGATTACAGGCGTGAGCGACCACGCCCAGCACTGTGGCATGTGGTACTGGTTGCTGCTGGGCGTGAGTCTCCACACCCAGTATTGTATATGGTTACTGGGGAATCAAACCCAGGTCCTTGCACTTGCAAGACAGGCGCAAGAACCACTGAGCTAACTCCCTGGCCCTTTAAAATATTTTTTTGAGACAGGGTCTTGCTGCATAGTTCAGGCTGGCCTTGAACTCACCACAGCCTAGGCTGGACTTGTACTCATGGTGATTCTCCTGCCTCAGCCTCCTGAGTGCTAGAAATATCTATTCTACCTCTTGGTATCTGTTTACTTTTCTCCTCCAAAAACTCTTTTTCCCAAGGTTCTCAGCTGACATGTATTTCTCTCTTTCCAGTTTACTTTTTTCATTAATTCCCATTTTGTCATCTACATCTGCTTTTCCCATTTCATAATTTAATTTTCCAAAGTCACATTATTAGCTGGACCTGTTTATTAATAATATGCATGTGTAGTGCTTCTGGGAGAACAGATTTTTTTCCCCTCTAAACTATGATATTCTTCAGACCTGAGGTGGGGAGTTACAGATGAGATTAATATTTTGCTTTCATTTCCCTCATCTCAACTGAGAACACAGTAGTAATATGAAAATAGTTCTCATAGGGAAATGAATCACGAAAAAGCATCAGGCCGATCTATTTTGTTTTTTCTCCACCAAATGCTGGACTGCTCTGATCTTCTGTACTATTCAATCAAATGTATTATTTTTAATGTTTGATTAAAATGGCATTTATATAACAAATTCATTTGGTCTAAAAATTATCCACTTAAAGGTGTCTATATTTCCCAAAGAGATCTGTGGATTCAATGCAATATTTATGATTATTTTTACAGAAATTGAAAAATCCGTCCTAGATCAGGAATGGTGGTGGCTCAGGCCTATAATCCCAACACACAGGAGGCAGAGGCAGAGGACTGCTGTGAGTTTGAGGCTAGCCTGGGCTACACAGTGAGTTCAGGATCAGACTGAACTACAAAGTAAGACCCTGTCTAAAATAAATAAATAAATAAACAAACAAAAAATAAATCTGATTTAATTAAAAAAGAAAAATCTATCCTAAAATGTATATACAATATCAAGGAGCCCCAAAATAATCTTGAAAAGAAACAAAGATAGAAGACTTACTTCCTGAGTTTAAAACTTAGTCACAAATTTATAAAAGTCAAAACAGTGTAGGATGGGTATAAAGATATATAAGTACAACAATACCTTGGCTTATGAACTCAATTTGTTTTATGATTTTGGGGAAGATAGCCATAGTTGTGTTTGTCACTCAATGTGGTGTTTGTGAAAGGAAGCAAAATTCTGACAAATGCTTTTGTCTGTGAACCAAATTGTTTGCAAAAAGAAGCATTTGTGAACCAAGGCATTCTTATAGACCAATGGAACAGACTAGAAACTCTATCTCTCTTTATTTATATTTTAAGAGCAGAAACTCTTCCACACATAGTCATATAATTTTTGTTTTGTTTTGTTTATGGTGCTGCGGATTGAACTCAGGACCGTATGCTTATGAAGCAGGCACTAAAACCACTGAGCTAAATCCCAGCCCAGTCATATGATTTTGGACAAAGATGCCAAAACCATTCAGTTGAGAAAGAATTGTCTTCAGCAAATGGTGCTGGGAAAACACGGAAAAAGTCATGTTATATACTGATACAAACTCTCAATGTTGAATGTGATGATGAAGTGTATATATAATGTACTAATAAAAATTTGAATTAAAAAACAATTGGACCCGAGGCGAACACAAAATTTATGTTAATACAAAAATTTATCTAAAATGGATTATAGACCTAAATGTAAGAGCCAAGACTATAAAACTTAGGAGAAGGACTGGTATGAGAAAATGAAGATGTAAATGAGTCCTAGCATTGTATGTTATATATTGTGAAATAGAAAATGCTCAATGTAAAATAAGGTGAAAGGGGACAATGTGGAGATTGTAACAAAAAAGTAAGGAAACAAATTTTATATATATGGGGGGGTGGTAGGGTGGGTGGGGCTATGGGAAAAAATGAGAATTAAGTTGTGT
>PVIR01000108.1:20351-48671 GCA_004026965.1 Petromus typicus | reverse complement strand
AAACTTAGGAGAAGGGGCCGGGGATTTAGCTCAATGGTTCCGGCGCCTGTCTTATAAGCGCAAGGACCCGGGTTCGATCCCCGGTAACCACATACCTATACTGGGTGTGGAGACTCACGCCCAGCAGCAACCAGTACCACATACCACAGTGCTGGGCGTGGTGGCTCACGCCTATAATCCCAGCACTCGGGAGGCAGAGGCAGGAGGATTGCTGTCATGAGTTTGAGGCTGAGCTCAGGGCCAGCCTGAACTCCAAAGCGAGACCCTGTCTCAAAAAAAAAAAAAAAACTTTTAGGAGAAAACATAGATCAAAACTTCATGACATTGGATTTGTCAGGGACTTCTAGGCTCTGACAGCAAGGCACAGGCAACAAAAAACAAAAGGCAAACTGGACTTCAGGAAAACTGAAAAATTTTGTGTCTCAGGAAACAGTGTTAGCAGAGTAAAAAAGGCAACTTTGGGATGGGAGAAACTATTTGTAAATAAAGTATCTGAAAATGGCTTAATATCCAAAATATATGGAGCTCCTGAAACTCAACAACAACAAAACCCAAAAACTTTTTTAAAAAATGAGCAAAGACTTGAATAGGTATTTCTCTGAAGAAGATATACCAATGGCCTACAAGTACAGGAAAAGATGTTCAATAGGACTAATTATGGAGAAAATGCAACTCAACTACTATAGGAAATGACTTTGCACCTATCGGAATGGTGATTATAAATACACAGTAACAAAGAGCACTAAGCAGACTGAAACCTGTGTGTGCTGAACACGCTCTTGATCTCAGCCAACAGACTAAGCCGTGTGCGCACTGGATATGAAATGGTGCGGTCGCTGCTGCTGGGGAAAACAGTTTGGCAACTTCTGGAAAACATACAAATAGAGTTCCCATATGACTCAACGAGTCTACTTCTGGAAATATGCCCAGAGCACTGAGAGCAAGGTTTCAAAGAGATATGTGCACACCCACGTTCACAGCAGCATTATCCAGGGGGCCCCCACACCTTTGCTTACCCTTGCCGAAGGAGTACCAGGAAGCCCCGTTGGTGATGCCGTCTGGAAAGTAATCCCCACAGTTCCAGCCCTGGTGCATCCAGCCGTGGGCGTAGGAGTAGACCTTGGCCAGCTAGAAGGAAAGCAGGTGGAAACGACTTTGAAGTTCCTGACACGGGTGGAAGTGTGCACAGGGTGTGCAGGTGGCTTAGAATTAAGAGATCTGCATTTTTTTTGTTTTGTTTTGTTTTGTTTTGTTTTCTCAGTACCAGGAAGCAACTCAGGACCTCGAACTTGCAAGTCAGATTCTGTGCCACTGAGCCATGTCCCTGACCCAAGATCTATATTCTGATTTTTCCACTTACCCAGGGCCGAATCCTCATGTGCAAAGGGAGAGGAGCACTAGATGATATAGAAGCTACCTTCTAATTGTACCTTTCTCCAGCAGCTGAATTTTATAAAAGAAATCAAGGGGCAAATAAAGCAGCAGTACTGTTTGTTGGTTGGCAAGAGATATGTTTTGGGAGAACATATGTTCAGGTATGTTGAAAGAACACATATGTTCAAATTTTCTCTATAATGCTCTTTCATCACGTGTTTTGTTTTGTTTTGTTTTTTGAGAAAAGTTCTCCTTATGTAGTGCAAGTGTGACTTGAACTTGTTCTGTAGCCTAGGTTGGCCTTGAACTGGTGATCCTCCTCCTCAGCCTCATGAAGGCTAGGATTATAGGTGTGTGCCACCTCATCCAGATTTATTACTTTTTTATAATACTGGATGAAGTGATATTACTGGACAAAAAATATAACTTATTTAGTAAAATAATTAATATTCTCTATATTATTTACTCATGAATGAATTATTACTTATGTTGTACATCAATATACAAGCATTTTATATCAATATATAACTATATATTAATATACCCATATACCACGATATATAATTTTATAATTTAGTTGATATATTTTATTATAAAATAATTTTACATTTATTATATTATGAATATATTTAATACACTGAATATAAAATTAGTATATATCAATTTTATTCTTTTGAATTATCATTTAAACATTTTTCATATGCATGATTTCCTTTTTGTTAAAATGGGCATATTAATATAAAATTGTAAATCAGGTACCCCAAAATTCACATTTAGAAGTCATCAGCTTACCACCAGCACTACTAGCACGTTTCTTGTTCGCCATTAGCTTAAGTATGCTTTACATTGTGGTAATTAAAGTATATAAAGCTTTCCTTTTAATTTACTTTCTAATGAATTTATATCTAAATCATTTTAAGCAAAATATAATTTACTAGACTGTAAGACTCCAATAAGCAAGTGATGTTTTCTATTATTTTTTTGGTCTGTGTCACTGATGAGAAGCTCATCCCCTGAGCCCCAGGGTCCCCTGAAAGGACAAACTGCTACTCCCCATACCTTCCGGAAAAGCTTGTCATCGGGCGTGGGGCTAGTGGTAGTGTGGTGAGAACTCTGGGCTCGATGTCTGAGGGACTTGTCATACGGGTAATTGGCCACGATTGCGCCTCCATGGAGATTGGCAGAGAGGACAAAGTTGATGGAGCGTATCCACCGGATCACAGCCCTCGTCTCAGGCTCCACCTGTAGGAGAGGAGAAGCTGGTGGGGAATTTGCAATGGGAGCTGCCTCACGGCTGCTGGGATAACTCTGTTGGGAAGGGGAGGCAGCATGTCTTAGTAAAACAAAGTCCCACAGGTAGAAGAAGCATGGCTAAGGAAATGCTGACCTTCAGAATGCTTGTTTTAAAAATTAAGTTCATATAGCAGAGGGAACTAGCAGAAGGAATCAACAACTGGGATCTCATCTTACCAAAAAAATTCTGTACAGAAAGGGAAACCACTAACAGAGTGAAAAGACAACCTACAATATGGAAAAAATCTTTACTAGCTGTTTCTCAGACAAAAGACTACTATCTAGAGTATATAAAGAATTAAAAAACACCAAACTCCCAAATGTAAAGATTTCAAAAATGGACATCTGAAATGAACATTTTTCAGATGAAGTAAAGTCAGCCAAGAAACATGAAGAATTGTTCAACATCACTGGTTATTTGAGAGATGCAGATGAAAACAACATTGAGATTTCATCTCACTCCACAAAGAATGGCTATTGTCACAAAATCTACCAGCAAGAAGACAAATAACTAAGACAGATATTATTATTATTGCTTAAGATAAATTCACAGAGTGGAGTTGATGTTTAATTCTTTTTTTTTTTTTTTTAAGGTTTTTTTGAGACAGGGTCTCACTTTGTGGTTCAGGCTGGCCCTGAGCTCAGCCTCAAACTCACATCACAGCAATCCTCCTGCCTCTGCCTCCCGAGTGCTGGGATTACAGGCGTGAGCCACCACGCCCGGCACTGGTATGTGGTATTGGTTGCCGCTGGAGTGAGTCTCCACACCCAGTATTGTTATGTGGTTACCAGGGATTGAACCCGGGTCCTTGCGCTTGCAAGACAGGCGCCGGAACCACTGAGCTATATCCCCGGCCCGATGTTTAATTCTTGCTTGCTTGGTGACTGTGAAGACTTGATTAGCCACCTTTGTGCAAGAGTGCTCAGATGCTGATTTCCCTGCTTCGGTTGGCGAATTTTCATCACCTACCTGGCTTTTCCAGTTGTCTGGAAGAGGCAAGTGATGGTTGGGGCCTCCATACTTCTCATTATAGTAGAAATAGATATTGAGATCGGGGAAGTTGCGGTTCAGATCCACTCCATTTGCATTGTTCCTGCCAATCAGATATCCAGATGTGTTTGGGAGCTAGGAGAAAGTTGAAGAGATGAAAAATGAAGGTTTGCATTAAATCTTATATTGAGAGAACACTGTATAGCTCTTTTAGATATTATTTAATCTGTTGAATGATGTAGCATTTTCTCCTTCACTTGTCCAAAGACCCAGTGGTGGTCTTCAAATTTTCCTAAAGGTCAAACCCTGGAAGTAGGGATTCTAGGAAAAGCTCTAAAAACTGTAGGGTATTTCAAGAACTTTTCCTCCTTCCTTTTCTTTCTTTCTTTTCCTTCCTTCATTCCTTCCTTTCTTTCTCTTTTTCTTTCTTTCTTTCTTTGAGACAGGAAGTCACTATGCAATTCTAGTTGGCCTTGTACTCATTATGTGACTGAAACTGATCTCAAACTCACAGTGATCCTTCTGTCTCAGCCTCCCAAGGGCTGGGATTACAGGTATACACCACCATAACTGGCTGGAACATTTGTTTTTTTTTTTTTTTGTTTTGTTTTTTTGTTTTTTTTTTAGGTTTTTGGAGACAGGGTCTCGCTTTGTGGTTCAGGCTGGCCCTGAGCTCAGCCTCAAACTCACATCACAATCCTCCTGCCTCTGCCTCCCGAGTGCTGGGATTACAGGCGTGAGCCACCACGCCCGGCACTGTGGTATGTGGTACTGGTTGCTGCTGGGTGTTATGTGGTTACCGGGGAATCGAACCCGGGTCCTTGCGCTTGCGAGACAGGCGCCGGAACCACTGAGCTAACTCCCCAGCCCCTGGAACATTTGTTTTTTTAAAAGTAACTATAGAGATATAATTTACATACCATAAAATTCACTTGCTTTGTGTGTATATTCGCTGGATTGTAATATGATTACAAAATTGTGTAACCACCATCACAACCTAATTTAAAAACTTTTTCACCACCGTAAAAAACAATCTTATACCTACCTAGATCTCTTTTTTTTTTTTTTTTTTTTTGGAGAAAGGGTCTGGCTTTGTAGTTTAGGCTGGCCCTGAGCTCAGCCTTGAACTCACAGAAATTCTTCTGCCTCTGCCTCCCGAGTGCTGGATTACAAGCGTGAACCACCACACCCGGCACTGTGGTATGTGGTACTGATTGATGCTGGGGTGAGTCTCCACGCCCAGTATTGTTATATGGGGATCGAACCAGGCCCTTGCGCTTGCAAGACAAGTGCCAGAACCACTGAGCTAAATACCTGGCCCTAGATCTCATTTTCATCCCAGCCGTAGGCTATCATTTTGGTATCACTAAATTTTCCTCTTCTGGACCTGAACTAGAAGTGGGATCCTATATTATGTATATGTAAGACATCATGTGTGATGTTTGTGAAATTGGCCGCGCTGCAGCATGTGTTAGCACTCACTCCATTTGTTGCAAAGTAGCTCCGTGATAGAATTTATCACATTTTCTTTTCACCGCCTGATGGGCTGTATTTGTTTTCTAGGTCAGCTGCAACAAATCACAAAAGAGGAGACTCTAATGACAGATATTGGTCCTCACAGGCTTGGAACTGAGGATCAGGAAGGGGAAGTTTTCTGAAGTCTCCTTTTTGGGAGAGTCTTGTTTCTGGTGGTTCCAGAAAAATCTCTGGTATTCCTGGCTTGTAAATGCATCCCTCTAATTTCTGTTCCCATCTCTACCTGGCCTTCTCCCCAGTGTGTCTGTTTTTATAAACTGTTTTCTTATAAAGGGATCAGTCATACAGGATTTAGAGTTACTGTAACTGAATGATATCTGTAAAGGCTTTATTTCCAAATAAATCACAGTCACGGGTTCCAGAAGAGCAGGAACGTGCAGAGAGGTTACCATTTACCCAGTACAAGGACATTTGCGTGATTTTCACATTTGGGGGTAATAGGAACAATGCTGCTATGAGCATTTCCCCACAGGTCTTTCTTTTGTGGATTTGTTTTCCTGTTCTTTGACACCTGTCTAGGAGAAATGCTGAGATATGACTCTGAGCTAACATTCTGAGAAACTGCTGAACGGTGATCGCACCACGGTGACTACTTCTCTCCCTTTTAAAGAATTTAGGATCGGTACTTTTATTCTGAGAACTCTCATCTGCCTGGATCTCTTAATTTCTCTGCTCATACTTCAGATTTTATCTTTATTTGCTATGTACTCATTCACTTGTTTGATCTGCTATTTAGTTAACCAACATTTACTGAAGTCTCTCGATTCAAAGTTATAGGCATCAGGGAAAGAAGTAAAAGGAAACATTATTTTAGCTTTCTAAGAATTCACAGTATATACAGGGAGATAAATATAGGTGTAAATAATTAAATATATAAAGTGATAGCAAGGAAGCCTATTTCAAATTGAAATGCCGTTTAATGTGTGGTGTGGCATTGGAGAAGGGCACTAGTGCCCACTGTGGCCCTATGCACTGAGAAGGCAGAGCCCAAACTACTGGCTGCAGGTGGGTAATGAACTGATGCCAGGAAGCTGAACACTCAGATATAGTAGCTCTCACATTTGCTTGTATTTTATCCATCACCACTCCCAACCTGGGTACTGAGGATCAACTCAGGACCTTGTGCTTGCAAGGCATGCACAGTGCTACTGAGCTACATCTCTGGCCTTTCAATTTTATTCTTTTTTTTTTTTTTTTTTTGAGACAGGTCTTGCTTTGGTAGTTCAGGCTGGCCTTGAGCTCAGCCTTGAACTCACAGAAATCCTCCTGCTTCTGCCTACCGAGTGCTGGGATTACAAGCATGAGCCACCACGCCTGGCCCTGTGGTATGTGGTTGAATGCTGGTGGGCATGAGTGTCCACAGTCAGTATTTTTGTATGTGGTTACTGGGATTGAACCTGGGCCCTTGCACTTGCAAGGCAGGCACCAGAACCACTGAGCTAAATCCCCAGCCCTGAATATTATTCTTAAATCACCCTGAGAACATTGATTTTTAAAAGCTCTTTTAAGAACTACACCAGTCCTATTCCAGAGGAATCATTTATGTGCCTTTTCAGTTTGGCTACAGAATGATTTTCTTTATGCTTTTAGGATTTCTCACTGCTCACCCATCCTTATCAGTGCAGCTTTATCTGTTAGTATTAACGCTATGGGCTTGTTCAGTTGATCTGTCACACACACACACACACACACACACACACACACACACGAGTCTTCATTGGCAAGAAGGGGCTTTCTGGGCTGGAGACTAGCCCAGTGAGAGCTCTCACCTAGCAAGTGTGAGGTCTTGGATTCCATTCTCAGCATTGCCAAAAACATTTTCCCCATAATGCAAGTTTCCCATAAGCAGGGAAGGTAACATTTGGTTCCCTGTTACTGCTATAACAAAGTACCACAAATTTAGTGACTTAGAACAGCGCAAATATATGATCTTAACAGCTGTGGAGATCAAAAGACTGAAATGGTCTCACAAGACCAACAGAAAGGTGTTAGTGGGGCTGTGTTTCTTCTGAGGACATCAGGGGAATCTGTCTCCCGACTGCCAGCATCTGGAGGCCACCATGTTCCTGGGTTCATGACCCCTTCTTCTATCTTCAAAACTAGTGACACTCACATCCTCAAATCTCCCGTCATTCTGACCATCAGCTTCCTCCTTCCACACGTGAAGGCCCGATGGGTGGCTGCACTGAGTCCACTATGTAATCTAGGATATTTTAGTTCAAACAATTTACAAACTTATTTGCATCTGAAACTTTAATTTCTCTTGTCAAGTAACATAAAAAATTCATCGGTGCTGTGGAGTAGGATGTGGACATCTTCTGGGGGAGAGTCATTCTGCTTCTGTACTTAAGACTTTGAAGTCTGGGAGCTGGGAAAGTGCCCCCTGGATAGTCACGCACACAGCTTTTCTACGGGCATGGAGGCAGCGGTGGTATCTGAGAAGCCGACGGCTCCTCTCAAATTCAAGTTTGAGGTGTGAAGAGGCCCGGTGACTAGAGAAGACTGGCTTCCCAGACATGGAAGGATCTGCTGGGCCAGCAGGGAGTCTCCTCACTTTCTTCCCCTCTTTGTATAGCAAAAGATGTGGATAAGGATGAGGTGGTTCTCCAGTTTCCCCACCACAGTCCAGGGAAAGCTCATGGAGGAGGATAGGCTGGGGTCCTCCCTCCCCCAACCCTCTCTCCAATTTTCCTGCTTTTTGGAAAATTCAAGTATTGAGACACGTTAGCAGCGGGCACTTCTCTGGTTTCCAGAGGTGACTAAAGATCTCCTTTTCCATTTCTTGAGTCATTTCCCCAGGGAGCTGCGAGACTGCAAGGCTCAAATTTGTGTTTGATTCAACATCCTGCCTCTATTTCCCTATCTGCCTCCACTCATCCACGGACATATTCTCAAGTAGCTTTAAAATGTACTTTAACCTAACTCCCTGTGGTCCCCACTACTTAATTAAATATGGATTTTAAAAGCAACCTATTTATCGTGCAAGGAATATAGATGCCTGGCCTTACCCCTGAGTATTCTAATTCAGGGCAGGACCTGGGAATCCATATTTCAAAAATCTCTACCTATATTCTGATGAACAACCACAAAGGAAACCCACTGATTTAAAGTAAGACACACTGAAATTGTGAATTTATGTTAGGAAATAAATAAAAACAAACAAGCAAACAAACAAAATCCAAAATTGATAAGGTCTTAAGATGGATGCCAGGTGGCTACTTCCTGATCAAAGAGAAAATGTGAGACTATGGCCTCGTGGCTTCAGTGAAAGAGATATTAAGTCGAATTCTGAAGACGAGGGCACACCACAAAACTATCATCATAACTTACAGGAAGATAAAGACCTTGGGGCCACTAGAGAAACAGATATCTCGGGTTTCTCAGCAGATGGAACGAACTGACAGAGACCAAAGCAAATGCATATGAAGAGTACCCTCCTGGAATTCCTTTAAATATGTGGAACAAATTTCAAGAACTGCATAAAAAACATTCTTAACAGAAAAATTCAACCTCAAGATTCAGAATAAAAATGAGAAAATGGTGTAGAAAAGATCAACAGAAGAACGAAAAAGAATCTCATAGTGAGCAGTTCTTCAGTGAAACCCAGTGGGGAACTTGCTCCATTCTCTGGAGCCAATAATAGACTTGGACCCCCTTTAAAAAGAAAAAGATTGATAAATCTGGCCTTGAAAAGCAGACAGACCAGGCTGTGGAGGAGTAGGATACTGAGCAGGCTGAGGGACTCAGCAACCAGTCAGCCCACTCGAGAGTTTGTGTAAAAATTATCAAAGCCATTGCCAGTCAGAAGTTTGTTTTGAGGTCCCCTACTACAATGGTGTAGGTGTTTATCTGGTTTTTCATGTCCATCAATGCTTGTTTGGGCACATCAGAATTTGGTGCATAGATATTTAAGATTGTTATTTCTTTCTCTTGGATTTTTCCCTGTACTAAAAGATAGTGTCCTTCTTTGTCTCTCTCTTCTCAGTTTTGGATTGAAGTCTATTTTGTCTGCAAATAAGATCACCACTTCTAGGGGTTTTTTTTTGCTGTTTCCTGTCGACTGGAGTATTGTTTTCCATCCCTTTCCTTTCAGTCTATGGCTTTCTTTCCGTATTAGGTGTGTTTCTTGTATGCAGCTTATTGTAGGATCATGTTTCTTAAAGAAAAGAGGGTGTAGGGGTAAATAATGAGGGGAAAAAGAATGCGATAGTAATAAAGAAAAAAGGAAATACAGCTTATGTACATAAGGGCGGGGGTTGCAGGGCGGAGGAGAAGGGGAAAAAATGAGAATCAAGTCATGTCATATTCTGGTACGAACTCTCAATATTGAATGCGATGATGATGTGTATTCATAATGTACCAATAAATATTTGAATTTAAAAATTAAAAGAAGAAAAAGAAGAAGAAGTTTGTAAACGCCAAAAAGGAGGCTGAACACTCAAAAGCTGCTTGAAAAAAAAGAAACTCTTATGGGAGTGTGAAGCAAAGAGGATATGGGAAACTAAAAGCAGCATAGGATATATGTAACTGGGTGGAACTCTTCAAGACACATGTAGACTTGTGTGCTTAATTTTCATAAAAGATTTTTCTGCTTAGGTTAAATATGTCAAGAAATTGACTGAAATAGGAAAAAGCAAGCATAAATCTTGTAACTGATTAGCAACTCTTTAATTTTTTTCTTAGAAGTTCATTCTACTGGGCCGAGGATTTAGCTCAGTGATTCCGGCGCCTGTCTTGTATGCGCAAGGGCCCGGGTTCGATCCCCAGTAACCACATAATAATACTGGGCGTGGAGACTCAACCCAGCAGCAATCAGTACCACATACCACAGTGCCGGGCGTGGTGGTTCATACCTGTAATCCCAGCACTCGGAAGGCAGAGGCAGGAGGATTGCAGTGATGTGAGTTGGAGGCTGAGCTCAGGGCCAGCCTGAACCACAAAGCGAGACTTTATCTAAAAAAAAAAAACCCAAAAAAACCAACAAAAAAAAAAAAAACAACAACAAAAAAGAAGTTCATTCTACTGGAGTGAATGAAATGAAGTATACTATTATTTATGTAAGAAATCTAAGCATACACACAGGAACAGAAGATAAGACTTTATTTATAGACTTCCAGGATAAAATCAATTTTGCTTTTTATATGTTCAGTATAGCATGGCCTGTGAGATCCTTGTACTAACAGTGCTTTTCCTAAAATTTCATTTTTAAGGTTGGCTTTTTTTTTTTTTAAATGGATGAGTTATAAGTGCAGAGAAGTCTCAGTCAATGCTATCTTTCCAAATGACTATACTTACCTTGATGTGATAAAAACAATCATTGATTCCTTATTGCAGGTGGTGGCATTGTTATTTCAGTCTCATGTAAAAAGCAGTTGATTAAGTTTTGTGTACTTTCAGATGAAATGATTGCAATGAAAAAGGGACAAAGTATAGTAATTAGAGGCTGCTTTAAATTTAGTGCTGTCTAGAGTATCTTCTGATAACATTCAGCCATGTCAGTCTTTAAATTATGAGATGGTTCTTAGAAGAAGAGGTGGTATGATTTTACTAAACAGTCATAACCTAAGATACCTGAATCATCTAAGAAATGGACTGTATTCACTATACTTCTCAGTTACTCCTTTAAAAATGGAGTAAATATTTATTAATAAAGATAAGGAAAAATGGAATAAATTAATATTCTTAAAGAGATGCAGTAGGCGAGGTACCACAGGAAGCAGTTTTCATTAGATATATGTTTCACAGCATATATGGGAAGTTGTTTTGAGAAATCATGTGCTTAGAAGGTAAACAGGATCACAGTTGAATACTATGAAAAATGAGTTGGGGTTATAATTTGTTATTTTTAGATTTAAAATAATAACACAATTTTATTTAATGCAACCTCACCCTAAACTAAAAACTAAAGATATTTTTTCTTCTCTGTCTCACTAAAGATATAACCCCAAAATTTAAAAAGAACTGAAAAGCTGACTACTATTTAGTAGAGAAACAAACCCTCTGGAAATATAATAAAGAATCTACAATTAATTCCCCATCCTCAGCTATGGGAAACAAAAGGGTATTTAGGGTAAAAAGGGTATTCAAAGGTAAAAAGAAAGGTTCAGGAAATAGGGTATATTTTTGCAATCTCCCTGCACATTTGGATAGTTCTTTCCAGTTTATGAAGTGTTGTCTCATATATTTCTTTGCTGATCCTCACAATGAAACCCTGAAGTCAAGTGGGACCGGAGGACCGAGACTGGGATCAGCCTATGGTGTTACCTACAGTTATACAGGAAGGAGCCAAAGTCTTCATCCTTCCTTATATTTCTGTTGCTTCCACCCTTCCCTCCCCTGGCATCTTATTTTTGAGTAGCATTTACAGTGAAACAAGAAGCATGCTCTCTACTGGGGTTTACCTTCCTTTCATGGATGGCGTTAGTCTTTCCCGTACCTGGGCGGCCGCCATCTCGTAGCCATCTGGATTCATGGATGGCAGGATGTGAATGCGCGTGTCTTGGATGAGCTGCGTGATGCGCTGGTTCCGGTTCCGGAACTCCTCACACAGGAACTCAGACAGCTGCAGCAGTAGCTCTCGGCCTAGCGCCTCATCACCGTGCATGTTCCCCACATACTTCACTTCCGGCTCCACTACAAGTGAAGAAATGCACAGAGAAAGAAAAGATGGGAAAAGTTTGGAATGTGCCATTGACGCCTGACCTTACAAAAGGATCTTTTGAGATCTGCTCAGTAATGAATGAAGGAAAAGCTCAGGCTTTCATTGAGTCTGCAATAGTTCTTGAGCCCTTTCTTAACCAATTGAAATTGCCAAAGTTTCAAGAATTTATGGCGGGGCTCATTAATTCAACCTCCACCATTTATATTTATTATTCCCAATCTTCACAGAAAACTTGTGAGTGAGCACTTTTAACTTTAGAGTGAAGAAATGGGGGTAGAAAAAGTTAAGGGACATGTCTGAGGACTGTCAGCTAATGGACATAATGGAAGTGAGAACCCAGTTAGCATTTTCTGTGCCATTTAGCACTGCTGCTCAGAGCCAAATCTTTCAGGACAAGGATGGTGCTTTCCCCCAAACTCTCTCACAACGTAGTCTTGGTGATAACCAAATGATAGCTGATCATTCGGTTGAAAATTTACTTTTCTCAGCATGTAGGAAACTAAAAGCTCTCCTTCATATCTTAAGGCAACAAATAAGGAGTTTATTTTTATTCCCAGTACTTATCTCCTCTTTGATAATCTTGACTGTTTAACTGTGAGATCACACTTGCTCTTTTTTATTTTATTTAATAGAGTCTTACTATGTAGTTTACCATGGTGATCCTCCTGCATCAGCCTACTGAGTGATAAGATTACAGGTATGGGATACTACATCTAGCTTTCTCATCCCCCTCCTTTTTTTTTTTTTTTTTTGAGACAGGGTCTCGCTCTTTGTGTAGTTCAGGCTGGCCCTGAGCTCACTATGCAGCCCAGGAGAGCCTTGAACTCACAGCAGTCCTCCTGCCTCTTCCTCCCCAGTGCTGGGATTACAGGCTTGGCCACCACGTACAGCACTGTGTTATGTGTTTCTGATTGCTGGTGCATGTGAGTCATCACACCCAGTATTGTTGTATGTGGTTACTGGGGATTGAACCAGGGCCCTTGCATTTGCAAGGTAGGTGCCAGAACCACTGAGCTAAATCTCCAGCCCTCTTGTTCCCTCTTTAAAGGAAAGAAAAAAGCTCTTGCCAAGTGACTTCTTTTTCCTTTATATTATATTTCCTTTATATCTTTGTTGATTCTCTGCCCTTCATCTCCTTTGCAAATCCTTCTTCTAGTCCTGGTTGGGCCAGCTCAAATGTTTCTTACACTATGATGCCATCTTGGGCTCTCTGAGATCGGTGTGGGCTCTCTGTTGACTTCCCTTTTATGGAACCTAACACTTTCTGCTTTTTGTTTAACTTTTTTTTTTTTTTTTGAGACAGGGTCTCTCTTTGTAGTTCAGGCTGGCCCTGAGCTCAGCCTCCAACTCACATCACAGCAATCCTCCTGCCTCTGCCTTCTGAGTGCTGGGATTACAGGTGTGAGCCACCACACCCGGCACTGTGGTATGTGGTACTGATTGCTGCTGGGGTCAGTCTCCACACCCAATTTTGTATGTGGTTACCGGGGGATCGAACCCAGGTCCTTGTGCTTGCAAGATAGGCTCCGGAACCACTGAGCTAAATCCCCAGCCTTGTTTTAACTACTTTTGACGTGCCTTATTTACTATACTGGACCTGGCCTTGGAAATGTGTATATTTCTTAATTTTTTTTAGAACCCAGTCTATTGCTATTTATCTCAGTATTTCTACAGTTGTCTTCCAAAGGGATGCTTGAAGCCTCACATGGGTCATCTGATAGATTTTCCACAGTGTGTATTTTTTAATCCTAGGGTGTTTTTTTAATCTTAGATTATGTCAGTGAGGAGAATCTTGTAGTGCTTTCAGTGATAAGGAACCGCTGCCCTGGCACACATGCCCAGGGTTCGCCACCACTGGATTATGTTCTTACTCTTCTCAGGGTTCAAATGTCCTCCTTCTAGGAATAGTTGTTGATAATAGATAACTGATAGTTTTCTTCACATCCTTTTTCAGTAAAATGACATCTGGAAAAACTATTTTAGACTCCTCCCACCTTTCTTAATTTTTAAAGTTTTTATCTTATTAGTACACATTTGCAGTACATAATTATCACATTTATTGTGAAGCGTCAAAACATGTACATAGCACATTTTAATTACTTTTCTGTTTCCTATCCCTCTGCTCCTCCGTGCTCCCTCCTACTCCTGGGCCCCTTTCCTTTTGCAAAAGCTCTATTTCCATGTTCTTCCCAGTTCTTATTTTTCATCTTCTTTCTCTCCCTTCCATCTCCCTCCCTTGATCTCTTGTTCCCCTTCCTATCTGAAAAAGATCTCCCAGTTCTTGTAGAGAATATTCTATATTCTGCTCTTTATTTATATTTTGGATTTTTCATATCAGAGAATGCGTCCAACATTAAAGTCTCAAGCTGCATTCATTTTCCTACAAATGCCTCAAGTTTATCCTGCTGCAGAAGAGCAGGACTCACTGTGTGTTGGTAACGTAGCTCCTCTACTCATTCAGTTGGTGGATGCTTTGGTTCAACTGTCCCCACCCCATCCCTGGCTCACGGTAATTCATCTCCAACATGGCCTTTCTGTGTCTGCCTACCCCTATTAGTCTAGTCTTTGAATCAAGGGTTTCTAAAATTTTTCTGTAAGGGGCCAGGTGGTAATCCTTTAGGCTTTGTGGACAACACTGCATCTCCTACAGCCATTCAGTTCTTTCAACAGAAGCAGCCACAGACAATACAAAAACAAATAGGGTGACTGTGTCCCAATAAAACATTCACCAAAGTAGGTGCGCTGGCCTTGGGCTGCTGTTTGTTGATCCCTGTTCAAAGTGATCTTTTAAAAATGTAAGTCAGATCATATAACTCTTTGGTCTCAAACTCTCCATGAGTTCTCACTTTACTCAAAGGAAAAGCCAAAATGTCTGCAGTCCTACCAGGCCCTCCTTGAGCTGTGGTTGCCCGGCGTCCCCAGCACTGGCTCAACCTCTTCTCTCGACCACTCCGGCCACTCTGCTCGAGACACTCGCCCTCCCCCACAGCAGCTTGGCACGCTCCTGTCAGATCTCTGTTCAAAACCACCAGAGGAAGGGTCTTTCCTGAGCGTCAGCAGCCCTCCCTACCCCTCCACAGACGCCATGGCACCCCAGCTCTCCAGATTGTTGTCATAGCGCTTATGTCCATTTAACATGACATGTATTTAATCACCCATCTGTTCTAATTTTAGCCCACTAGGATTCAGGCCCATGAGATCAGGGTCTTTATTATTCTTGGCTGTATTTCTGGACTCTACAAAAGTTCTTGCATATATCAGGTGACCAGAAAATATTTGTAGACTGATTGAATGAACGGAATGAATGGGTGAACAGTGAAAGCTACAGGATTCAGAGAAAAGAGGAATCAACAAGGGTCAATGATGAAAAAGCTTCAGGGAAGACTGTAAATGCTAGAAAGAATAAAGGTAACAAAAAGAGGGCAGGAAGAGGGGGCCAAACAGGTGGCTGCTCTGAGAGCGCAGCCTCAAAAGGAGGCTCTTGTCCCCGTGTCACAAGATGACTTTCCGTAGTATTTTGAAACTCTCCTGGCCAGAATACTTCAAGTTTTCAAAACAGAGAGTGAGACCATTAGATTAGTGTTCGGGGAAGTTACTTTGGCATCGATGTGCCAAAGGGAAGGCTCGGAGAGCGACAGCAGGGAGGAGTTAGGAGATGCTTTAGGAATTCAATGCAGTGATTTAGCCATCTTGTGATAGAGACTAGGTTAGTGCTGGGGTGTGGAAGTAAAGAGAAAAGGGCAATTTGTGCTGGACCGTTAGGAGGAAAAGCTCACATAACTTGAATGTCACAATTGCTGTAAGTAAAGCAATGAGTAATTAGAAACAGCCTCAATGACCATCAGTATGAATAGTTAAAGACAACCACGGAATAGAATTTATACAGCTAAAAAATGACATTGAATCTTTATTTAGAGACATTGATCGTATCCACAGCAGACTGTGAAATGAGAAAAACACTTACAGTATGATTCCATTTTTATGAAAAATATGTGTGCACGAGAGGTAGGTTTAGTATGCTTTTTAGAAGTCTGAGAGGACGTGTACCTCAATATAGCTAACAGTGATTACCTGTGAGTGGTGAGAATACAGATGAATTTTTCTTTGTCTAATTTCTCATGTTTAAACCACACATGAACTGTTTTGACAATTGAAGGAGATTCGCAACAGCAATACCAACTAAAGGATTCAATAACGATAGCCAATACCAACCTCTCAAGCTCTGTCTCAGCTACCGCTCCAGCTGACTGCCCTTCCCAGGAGAGCTCTTCCTAAACCCTGCTTTCCCGGCAGAACCAGAAGGGCTAAGGATTCTGCTATGCTTCACAGTTATCAGCTAATGGAAGATGACTGAGAGAGGAAGGGGAACAGGGAGGGAGGGGCACCGGGCAGGGAGGGAGGCGGGAGATTCACTTTTTACCATTTAGGATTACGGAAACAGAACCCGGGTAAAAGGGGAAGACTTCTCACAGGCTAAGGCAGAAGTCTATTTTAAAGGTGGAAGGGTCCCAAACCCTTCCTAGAAAAAACCCCAGTTTCTGGATTTGTGAGGGAAGGGTCCCGCTCCAGACGCTCCAAGAACCGCTCAGGACTTACGGAGCTCGTGAGTTCCGGGGTGATCACTGAATTCCATCACGTAGAGGTGTCTCCCCTTCACACTGCGCCCGATACTGTAGATCCGGGTGATGTGGGGGCACTGGTTGTGCACTTTGTACAGAGTCCGCACGAGATCATCATAGCGGTGGTGGCGAAAGGTCACAGGGGCAACCAGCTTGAAGAGAAGGAGAAGGTGCAGGAAGACAGAGAGCAGCTCGGACATCTTGCTCTTTCTTCAGAAAACCACAAATGTCCCCCCTACTCTTCAAATAAGCCTCTTCACCGGAAAGAATCCTCGGGGCCAGGAACTAGCCGTGCCGTTTCCCTGCCCGGAGCTCAGTGTGACAGCCTAAGAGCAGACCCAGGGGTATCCTCTGGATGCTGCAAATCACGCGCACAGCTCTCCTTCCACGGCCTCTCGGCTCTCCACACTGCTCTACCCTCCTCTCTGAATCTTGGAAAAACTCTTGAAAGGTTTACTGATTAACTGGACTGTAAACAGACTTCACCAAAGAGCTGCTTAGAACCCTTTGATTCCCGGAGAATTTTAACGAGCTTGGTGGTCCCTGTTGCCTTTGTTACAGCTGATACAAAGAGCTCCGGATCCCCTTTGATCTGTCCCACTACTGCTGCCACAGTCTCCCCGAAATACAGCTTTTTCTTGTTTTATCCCCCCCCCAAATCTTTCAACTGATACCATTAAGAAAATGTAAAAATAAGCTATTGACTGGGAGCGAACAATTGTAAATCACGTATCTGATAATATATCTGTACTATTAAAAAAAGCTCTCAGCACCTCCTAGGAAGGTAACAACCCAATTCAAAATCAGCGGGAGGTTTGAATGGATACAATTCTTCACAAAAGTACAATACAGATGTCTAGTAATCATATTTAAAGATGCTCAACATTAATAGTTGTTAAATAAGTGCCAGTGAAGCAATGTGAGATTCATTTCACCTCAGTTAGAATGGCTCTAATTAAAAGAAGACAGTACTATGTTTTGGAGGAAACAGGAAGAGAACAGAACCGTCCTATTTGCTAATGAGAATGTGAAAAAGTGCAGCCATCTCGGAAAAGTTTTTCAAGTTCTCAAAAGATTAAATATGTTCTTATTATATAATTCAGACATTTCACTTCTACATATCCACCCAAGAGAAATGAGAATATGCATTTACACAAAAAAGTGTGCATGAATATCCATGGCAGTATTATGCAGAATATGTAAAAAGTGGAAACAACCCAAATATCCCTTTACTGCTGGGTAGAAAAACAGACTATAATAGATCCATACAATAGAATATTACTTGACAATAAAAATAAATGAATTAGTGAACTTTGCACAACAGGGGTGAATCTTAAGTATATTTGTCCACCTAATGAAGCCAGGTACTGTAGACTACATTTTGTATGATCCATTTCACATAATATGTTTAGAAAAGACAAATATATAGAATATAAATGTAGATTAAAGATTGCTACATCTCTCTTTTCTTCCATTGATCCGTTTGTCTGTTTTGTGCTAGTATCATGCTGTTTTTATCATGGGACTTTTATGACATAATTTGAAAGACACTGATGCCTCCATAGCAGCATTATTCATAAATTCAAACTGGAAACTACTCAGATGTACTAACTGGAAAATAGAAAAGTGAAAGTAAAATGTGGTATAGCTCATAACTAAACACTAATCATTGATAAAAGGGAATAAAATACTAATACCATGCTATAACATGGAGGGATTTAGAAAACACTATGCTAAGTAAAAAAGGTAGAAACCATAAACTGTATATTGCATGACTCTCTTTAAATGAAGGGTCCTGCAAAGGTAAACTAGTAGAAGGGGAAAGTAAATTGGCTGTAGTCGGAGATGGGCATGGGAATTAGTTGTAAATGGCCAGAAGGACTCTTAGGAGAGTGAGGGAAATGTTATAGCCTGGCCAGTGTAGTTCATACTGGGCCCAAAGGATTGGCTCAAGATTAATACTAAATTTCAGTACACAGGGTTGGTGCCTTACTGCTAAAATTCCAAAATTTTCTCCTGAGATCTTGCCACTTTTAGGTGGTAAAAGCAGGGATCAAGAGAGAATGCTGAAAGTGCATCACCAAATCCTTGATCTAGGTAAGATTACTGTCACTGTCACTATTCAGGACTTAGTGACCCCTAGGTCACCCCAAATTTTTCCTGTCTAATAATAAGGCAAATATGGTGAATATGGGCTGGGGATTTAGCTCAGTGGATCCAGCATCTGCTTTGCAAGCACAAAGTCCCAGGTTTAATCCCCAGTAACCACATACAACAATGCCGGGCAGGGTGGCTTATACCTGTAAACCCAACACTCGGGGGGCAGAGGCAGGAGGATTGCTGAGTTTGAGGCTGAGCTCAGGGCCAGCCTAAACTACAAAGCAAGATTCTGTCTCAAAAAAAAAAGGCAAATATGCCTATGTTGCACCTGCAGTTACAAACAGAGATGGATACTTTGCCCATACTAAATAAATGACTTCCATTCCCTAGTGGGCACCTCCCTGCTCTTTGTATTGTGGATTATTGTACTGTTACCAGGGCTGAGGTTGGATGTATTCTACAGAACTCCACATAGACTATCAGAGTGTACCCTGAAGTCAGAGGGCCTTCAACACCTCTCAGAGAAACTGGAGATAAAAGAAGCATGGGTTCGAGTATCAGAAAGACATGCTTTTAAATGTAAGTTTAAACCCTTCTTAGGCCATTTGATTTTGGGACAATGATTTAACTTCTCTGAATCTCCAGGTTTTGTTTTGTTTTTGATATAAGGCTAGGGACATACAGCTCCTCTCTCATGGGTGTTGTGTGAATCAAATAAGATGATGTATGTAAGGTTCTTCGTAGAGCCTGGTGCATAGCCACGACTTTTGTGGTCATTTTTTTTTTGCCATAGCAATAGGAAATTATACATCCCCAACTAACATAAGCCTGCAACAGAACTTGGGCTCTGGAAGGGAGGCTGAAGAGAAAACATAACGATCTGACATCTTCCCAGAATCTTCAGTCAAATCCTGGGAAGCTGGCTGTGTAGGCCCTGACCAAATGGCATCTTTAGAGTCCTGTCTGTCTTTTCTCCTCCCCCTAACTTTAAAAATTTCCTTCTTTCTGGGTTCACAGTGTTCCCAAACTGTCCTTGTCTGGACCACCAGGTCCTCAGGCTGCTCTAGGCAACTGTTAATAGCGCTTCCTAATTAATTCTGCATTGCCTTACAGGCTATCTACAACTTTTTTATGTATTCTTTGCAAAAGCCTAGGAAGGAAGGTACTCTGATCTGATTTTGAGGGAGAAAATTTCCCAGAGTCACATAACAAAAAGTAGTGGAGGAGGCCCTGGGATCCCCACTGGCACAGTGGCCCGATATTCTACTCAGCTCACTTCAGTGAATACAGCTGTCAAACATGCATGGAAATCCACCAGAGACATGTGAGCAGAGAAGGATTGGAAAGGGTTGGGAGGAGATAGAAGTATATTCACCCCTACGGGAGGGCATCTCTCATGCTTCCCTGTAGCCTACACAAAGGAAGGTGGTGGAAGGGCGGAGTGACAAAGAGAACAGAGAGAGACCGACCCAGCCTTGTGTAGGTGAATGAACCCATCCCCCCAACCCAGACTCCAGTTATCTTAGTTATAATGATTTTCTTTGTATCTTCTGGCAGTGACTTGCAGAGATGTCTCTATATAACTTTGTTTAATAAGTATTAGTTGAAGTGAATCAGGAGTCCAGTTTGGCTCAAGTCTCCAGACATTCTCTGAGAGTGTTTGAGTGTCAAGTGTTACGAGAGAGTAGAACAAAGGGACCCAGCGACTCCAGGGAGGAAGATCAGGCTCACAGCCCTTTCCAATTCTCTGCCTGGAATGTTCCTCTCATGGTCAGCTTCCTACTTCTGATATCAGCGCAGGGGTCAGCTGTCCGGGGAAAACTTCCCTTATCGCCTGAAGAGAGCCCCAGGTGGCACTCAGTTTTATCATCCTGTCTCAGTGCACATTTGGCTTCTCAGTCTCTACCTTGTTTGTGTGTTCATTTACCTAGTTGTTTGTTGGCTGTCTCTGCTGGTGAAAAAATAATCTTAGTGAGGGCCTCAACTGATGTATCCAATTATTCACTGAATAATCTTAGGTCAATGTGCTGAATTGAAAAAGAGATGAAGGATGTGTGACCGGAGATTTGGAGTCTCCTATGAAGTGAGTAGATGTTGGCCAGAGAAGAGAGGTGGGGAAGTTTGGGGTGGAATGAGGAGAGTTTTTGAGATAAAAGAACTTGTTGGTTCCTCTTTATTACCTGGTCTCTCTTGCTTCTACTTCTCTCAAGCCCAGCTTTCATTTCTAATTGCCTACCTCACACCTCCACTAGGATTTCCCATAGTCACACATTGCCTCGTGCCCCGGCTCCGAGCTACGTACTAAAACAGCGCTGCTCTGCGTTGAGATCACTATATCCTAGTTATGCACGAGAGAACTGCTAAAATGTAAATAACTGACTTAGAACGTATTATTACCTGTTAGTAAATGTGAAGATGAATTGCCCTTCTGATCCCAAAATGCAAGAACTTCCTACAGTCCCACAATCCCTCCATTCAACCTAATTACACTTGGCTGGCCCCATCCCGTCTGGCTAATATGGTTCTATAGGCCACCTGAAAAACAACTTTTTAAAAACATGACTCCACGTGCTTATGTAACACACTGTCATCTGGGAACAGCTACTGATACCAACTGGTGAACGTGAATTTTATAAAGTCTACTCTTTAATTTTTCTCCTTTCCTCTGTTTTCCCAGTCTGGTAAACATTAACACAGTTCACTCAGTTGCTAGACAAATATCCGGGACGGATCCATAATCCCTGTCTGGAGCTCATTCCCCATATCAACGAGTTATACTGATTCTTCTTCTCGCAAATATATCAGAATCGGGCAGCTTCTCCCCTGTCTTTAGAGATCAGGTCACCATCTATTTCCTGGCTAGATAATGACAACAGTTGCCTGGGTTTCCTCCCTGCTTCCATTCTGACCAACCGGTTTGTTCTCCACAGTAGTCGGAGTGTTGTTTAAAATTTTTTTTATTATATATATATAATAATAATATATACATAATCAAAGTACTTTCCCACACAAAATATTTCAATGATGCATACATTTCCACTAAACAGCTGAAGTGTCCTTGTTTCTAGTCCTTGAACACACAAAACTCATTTCTGCCCCATGGCACTCACCCTCCCTATTTGCCCTACCAGATAGGCTTTTTCAAACTTTTCATAGCTCTCTGTTTCCCGTTATTTGAGTCCATCGTCAAACACTGCTCCTTTAGAAGGGCCTGACCTCCTTACCAAAGCTCGTCCTTGACTGCCTTCCCTTTCACCTTTTGATACATCGTCATCTACATCGTTACCTGTAAATGTCTGTGTATTTATGTATTACTTTTTTGTTTATGTCCTCCATTAAAATATAAATTGGAAAAGATAAAAAATACATACATAGATTGGATGATAGCAAGGAGTAGGGTCAGCTTTGTCCACCACTTTCTTCCAATGCTTAGAGACAGAGGTGAGCACACCCCTCATTTTCTTGGCAAAGAATTCAGGTTTTATTCCAAGAGCCATCCTGGGAAGCCACTGGGAGCTTTAAACAAGGGAATGACGTGAGACTATCCTCTTCCCTTAGACCCTGTTTGCATTCTGATAACTCTGGATTGATGTCAGCTCCTTAGGTTAGCATATTCAATACTGTCAAACATCTACATTCAGTTCTATGTCCATAATTTGCACAGTGATTAGGGTCTTATTTTTCATGTGACATAAGATTTATCAGTCTGCAAAAAAATGACTTTCCTCCTTTTCCTCCTTGTTTTCTTTCAAGAGAGAAATAAATTTTATAGTTTCCCCTCATATGTTAAGTAGAAAATTTGTGGAGAAGGAAAAAACTACTGTAACAGAATATAATTCAAATATAAGAGGAAAGTCTTATTTCAGGATATTAGGCTGATAACTTTTCAAGCCTCATTTGGTCTTCAGAGTAAGTTTTGCTCACTGGACAAAATTATACAAATCAAACATGTCACTGTAAAAATCAAGCATGTCTATTCTACTGCTTATCATGGAACTTTTTTTTTTTTTTTTTTTTTTAGGTTTTTGGAGACAGGGTCTCGCTTTTGTGGTTCAGGCTGGCCCTGAGCTCAGCCTCAAACTCACATCACAATCCTCCTGCCTCTGCCTCCCGAGTGCTGGGATCACAGGCGTGAGCCACCACGCCCGGCACTGTGGTATGTGGTACTGGTTGCTGCAGGGTGTGGGTCTCCACACCCAGTATTGTTATGTGGTTACCGGGGAATCGAACCCGGGTCCTTGCGCTTGCGAGACAGGCGCTGGAACCACTGAGCTAACTCCCCGGCCCTTATCATGAAACTTTTGAAGGCCTTCAGAAAAGCTATTGACTTCAGTATTTCTAAGAGACATCTGCACTTCCTAGTTGGCTGTAGCATTATTTACAAAAGCCCTAAGCATCCGTCAGTGAATGAATAAAGAATATGTGATGCTTATATGCAATGGAACACTGTATAGGCTTACAAGAGAACTCTGGTGCTGGTGACAGGACAAATAGCCTGAAGGACATGAGGTTAAATGAAATGTCAGACGCAAATACCACTTGATCTTATATGAAGTGTTACTAAAAATGTAATGTGTGTTTAAATAAAAAGTATCACAATAAAAGATACACTGCCAATGATCCCTCTCAAAATAGGTCCCCTTGCTTGAACACTTACTCCGTGGCTGCACCTCTCCCTGAGGCAGTGGTGGAAGTCTTTTTCCAGGAGCATCCTCCATTGTACCAGTGTGGCTGCCTTGATAACCTGAATAGATTCAAACATTTAACTTTCACGGCCGTTTTGACTTTAGAGAAGATCCAGAAGTCAGACTGTGCCAAACTGAGTGAATAAGGTGGATGAAAAGGACATTAAGGTGTGAATAAGGATGTACTGGAACGTTTGTAGAGTCTGCTGACTCGGCTGCAGTGTTCACTATCATTTTGCTCATATTTCCTAAACACACACACAAAAGGCTTTCAAAACCGATTCCAAAATGACTAGCGCTGTTGTGATGGCTCACACCTGTAATTCCAGGTTCAGGAAGCTGAGGCACAAAGATCACCACAAGTCTGTGACCAGCCTGGGCCATGTAGTGAGTTCAAGTCCGACCGGAACTACGTAGTGAGACCCCATTTCAGAAAACCTGAAAAAGGGGCAAGAATGATGGAATAGGTGTGTTCTAAGTCAGGAAACTGTTTTGAGGGGATTAATGGCTAAGTGTTTTACTGTAATAAATTTTAATATAAACATTCAGTCTGTGTCCACCACAGTCTTTAATCAAACCTGATCTGTGGAACCTAAAAAAAGCCAAAGTCATGAAAAGAAAAAGCAAAAGGATGATTCCCAGAGGACTGAGGGGGCAGATGGGGAAGGGGGGGATGTTTGTCAAGGGTACAAAGTTTCAGTCAGATAGGAGAATATGTTTAATGATCACCCTGGTGCTTTAGCTAGCAATAACACACTGTATGTTTCAAAATTGCTAAAAGAGTAGCTTTTGAATATTTTTACCAAAAAAATGATGACTGGGTAATGTGATGAATATATTACTTATTAAAAGCTTAGTTCAACCACCCTACAATATATATACATTAAAACATCACATTATACCCTACACACACACACACACACACACACACACACACACACACACAATTTCTAAAATAATTTCTAATGTATTTTTTTATCCTAAAAATCTCCACATGCATCCCTTTCTTTCAATGGACTTTTCTGATTGGGCTATGATGTTGAAAATAAGGAGGAGGGCCAGGGATTTAGCTCAGTGGCTCTGGCGACTACCTTGCAAATGCAAGTTCCCTGATTCAATCCCCAGTAACCACATACCACAGTGCCGGGCATGGTGGCTCACGCCTGTAATCCCAGCACTTGGAGGCAGAGGCAGGAGGACTGCTGTGAGCTCAAGGCTGAGTTCAGGACCAGCCTGAACTATAAAGTGAGACCCTGTTTTTTTTTTTTTTTTTTTTTTTAAAAAAAACAAGGTGGAGAGGAGTTAGGAATGTGAGAAGGGAGGTCTCCAATATTACTTCAGGATGTTATCTCAAAACACCTCTCACCAAATATTTTAATGCTTTTGTTGTTAAATCTTCTCTCAGATTAGAGATCAGGACAGTGGTGTAGTTCAGAACAATACACTTTACCCAGCTGCTGTCTCGGCATCTGGTGGTCTTACATCCTCCTGTTCACCTCACTTTACAAAGACAGAAGTTCTGGACAGGTTACAAAGTGCTGCCGTCGACCAGCTGTTTAGTCTCCTCCTTGCTGCTTCTGCTTTCCTGAGTGTTTCTTCCATGTTCTCTGAGTTTTCTGGGAGTGTTTCCTGAACCTTTAACAACCTACACCTACTAGAGTTAGATTCAGCTGTAAACGATGGAAAGCTCTACAGAACTGTACCCTTATGTCTCACACAAATGAGATTTGGAAGCAAGTAGTTCGTGACCACTGTCACTTGGCCGATCCCAACATAACATCTTTTCCTGTCCAGCACAGTTCCAGACTTCTTGTGTGTTCATATTCCGCCTCCAGGAAGGAGTCTGCCTTCTCTCTTTAAAAGCTAAATTCCCACTCTTGCACACTTTTGTAAGATTATGAAATGGTATATGTCTTATTTTTCTCATGGCTGAGACAAAATACCCAACAAGAAAAGTTAAAGGAGGAGAGGTTTACTTCAGCCCACGATCTGTTGAGTAATCAGCTGGCTTTAAGCATGGCAGCGGGGCATTGCAGGGGCAGGTGGGAAACACAAAGCAACAAGCCTTCTAGGTGCTGCCACTCACACGCAGGGGGGTTTCCTATCGTCTACACCCAGAACTGTACTGACCCAGTCAGTGGACTAATTTAGGTATCACGTACCCTTGTCCATACTCTCACACCCTAGATCCAGTCACCTCTGAAAATCCCTGATATCCCTACCTGTGAGCACATGAGTTTTGGGGGCATCTAGGTACAGCCATGACAATTTAGTTGCCAATTCTGGCAGTTCCTCACATTGTTGCATACTGGAGTTGATCAAACAAATACGACATTTAAATGTTTAAAAATGTATTACAGTAAAAGACTTTAATCCTTCTTGAAGTACCCCCCCCCCACATACACACACACTTTGAACACATGTATCCCATAGTTCTTATCAGTTTCTGAAGCAGCTGTGGAAGTCCTGTTTCGGGTTCCTGAAAGTTATGATAAAAAATATCTGGTGAATGTTGTTGCCAAGTACTGTCCAACAGAAATGCAGAGTCTAAGAATGTTACAGTGGGTCTTCATCTACCTTATTCTGGTACTGGATCTGGTACTATACAACTTCTGGTACTATACAACTTCTGTCTCCTCCCTGACATCAAAATGACTGTGAAAGATAAATGTTTCAATCACTTCAAGGACATTGAGGCAGCCAAAATGATATAACTAAAGACATGAAAAAGGATTTTCAGAGCTGCTTCAGAGAGTGGCAAGAATGATGGAATAAACGTATTCAGAGCAGGGAGGGATATCTTGAGGGGGATTAATGGCAACCTGTCCTTTAGTAAGGGCCAGGGACTTAGCTCATCAGCACTGCACCTGCCAGGCAAGCACAAGGTCCTGAGTTTGATCTCTGGTGCTAAAAAAAACCCTGAAACTCTTTAGTTCAATAAATTTTTAAAATTTAAGCACATAGTTTAAAAATCATACTTCATATAAGAACCATATAAGAACCACACCACCCAGAAATTTTACTCATGGATATACACCCAAAAGAAATGGAAATGTGTCTATGCAAGGACTCATACACCCATGTGTACTCATTACTCATGATAGTCAACAATTGGAAACAAGAAAAATATCCATCAACTGATGAAGGGAAAAACAAAATGTGATATCATTAAAAAATGGAAATGAAGGGCTGGGGATTTAGCTCAGTGGTTCCAGCGTCTGTCTTGCAAGCACAAGGACCTGGGTTCGATCCCCAGTAACCACATACAATACTGGGCGTGGAGACTCACCCCAGCAGCAACCAGTACCACATACCACAGTGCTGGGAGTGGTGGCTCACGCCTGTAATCCCAGCACTCGGGAGGCAGAGGCAGGAGGATTGCCATGATGTGAGTTTGAGGCTGAGCTCAGGGCCAGCCTGAACCACAAAGTGAGACTCTGTCTCAAAAAAACCTAAAAAAAAAAAAAATGGAAATGAAGTATTGACACACATAATATGAATGAATCTTGAAAACATGCTAAGGAAGAAAGTCAGACACAAAAGGCCATTTAGCATATGATTTTAGTCACATAAAATGTTCAGCATAAGCAAATATTTTAAGCCAGAAATTAGACCAATGGTTACATGACTGTCTATGGCTCAGAGAAGAGAGAGAGAGAGAGAGACAGAGTGTAATGAAGAAGAGGGGTAGGGAGTTTGTTTTATACATAGAAGGATTATAAACAATTGATTTTAGAGATATTTGTATAACTCTAATATACTAAAAGTATACTTTACATCGGCCAATTATGTGCTATGTGAATTATATCCCAATAACATGGTTTAAAAACAAAACCAAACTTCAGTTTCACAGAGCACTTCTATTTTTTAGAGCACTTATATTCTATAGGCTAGAATTTAATCAGATAGCTGTGCCTACCTGCAATGAAGGCAGAAAAATACAGGCTTTATGCCAGAAAATGGTGTGCCCGGCTAAAAACCAGGAACTCTATCATCATAGAGAGAATGGGCATTGCAGAACTCTGGCCATGTCTGCCCCGTTTTTAGTTGGACCTCTTATTTTGTGAATCTACCATGGGAAGAACTCAGCAAAATGACATTTAATTTTGGAGAAGTCGATCTCTTTCCCTGAGTCGTGAAGGGATGTGTTGGCTCCATATCATGACATACTTTGAATCAAAATTTACTTCATTTCATGTTCTTCATATTTTTATAACACTTTTTCTTGTTTTATGGAAGGTAAAAGTCTAAAAAGTTTTTCTCTTTTGTTTTCAGTTGATATCAAGAGTTTGAAAGTGAATTCAAAGTGCCCTGCTTTTTTTTGTTGTTGTTGTCTTTAACTCAAAATTTCTGGAGTATTTTTGAATACATTTCTCCCAGAGGCAGCAGCCCTGTGAAATCTTTCTGGGTTTCCTCGCTTTTGACATGTAGCCCAACCCCCATGCTGGCTTTGTAAATATTTTCTACAAATAGTTCATTCTTCCTCTCAGGATAATCCAGCCCCTGAACCAATGACCATGTCCCTCACTGTCTGGTCTACTTCTGTCTCCTATATCAGTAAATGTTCTAGTGTAAACTAGAGTGCTGTGGACTGTCTGGGGGTACTGGGGACTGAAGTCAGGCCCTTGTGTTTCCAAGGTAGGTGTGGCACCATTTGAGCTAAATCTTCAGCCCTCCCCTCTTTGCGTGTTTCTCAGGAACCTCAGCTGCCACCTGACTGACTCTAATGCACCATCCTTTCTCATATAAATGCTCCTTTGGGAACACTGCCCTACCTGTTGTCCAAGTAAAATATGTGGGAACCATTGTGCGTTTTTCTTAACTTCCAACGTGGACTCATCAGCCAAGTCCTTTTAACGTTTCTGTCTGGAGGTCCTCCGCACTGCCATTGGACAACCCCCCCCCCCGCCTCCTCTCCCCCTCGCCCCCGCCCCCACCCCCCGCGCCTACCTTCCTGTCTGGGGCTCCACCCCTTCCTCTCTGAGGCCCCACCCCTTCCTGTCCGGGGCTCCACCCCTTCCTGTCCGGGCTCCACCTCCTTCCTCCACACCCTTCCCACAG
>PVIR01000108.1:0-20251 GCA_004026965.1 Petromus typicus | reverse complement strand
AGGACAGCCCCAAATTCTTTACTTCGCAGAGGCCTCCGGACCTGTTGTTTCCTCCTCTCCGCATCAGAGCCTGTGTTTTCCCCAGGACCCCTCCTTCCTCTTCACCGTGCCTTGCATCATGCAGCCTTTCAAAAGCCTCTGAATTTTGGAGCCTGGTTTCTCCCCCCATTTGGAGGCTACATCACATCTATTTGTGTTTCAAAAAATAGTTCAAACATTAATTTCTCTAAACCTTTATTACCTGAACTGGTCTGATTTAAATGTCCTTCAAGGCCTTTTACAAACATTGCATTATGCTATTACTATTTAATTATTTGTCTTCTAAGATTAAAATACAAGGCCCTTAAAGACAGGGACTATATCTTGTTCCTGAGATCTCAGTTCCTAACATATACTCAAAAGATAACAGACATTCATGTTGAAAAGCAGTGAAAAATAATGAACTCTCTCTGCATTTGTTGAATTCAGAGTGAGAAATGAGTACATGGGACTCCGGAAACCTGGGTTTTTCGATATTTCCCAACGAACCCTGCTTCCGGCAGGGCAGTCACTGGTTCAGTGACATGTTGAGTCGGATTACTCTCTAGCTAATGGAGAGCATGCACAGCGTGGACTCTGGATCCATTCTGTGTACCAGTGTTGCCCAATTTGTAAATAGGCTGTACCCATGTAATCCTCCTCATTGGGAGTAAAGTGATTGTGAGTTTGAAACAACTCTTATGTTGCATATTTACTCAGCTTGCATCAATGAGGATATCAGGGTGTCAGTTTACTAGGAAAGAGGAGCATGGATTTAAGTGATATGGTCATTTGGGATGAGGGGGCTACCACCTGTCAGGCTTCAAAGAGTAGTCCTGTTAGCTGGCCATGTCAAAATAGGTCAACATGTAGTATGAACAACTATATAACTATAACAACTATATATTAATTCTAAGTTGCTCTTTGTTTCATATTTAATGCTCTGAAACTACCATGTGTCTTAAAACAGTTGGTATCTTAAATTCAGAGAAATTATTATATATAAGAAATTATTATAATAAGGTTCAAGATTGAAGATCAAAATAATCTAGAAACCTATCGATGAGTTAAGAACAAATTAAGGAGATATATAGATCATTTGTAGATATCGATGCATTTTGAAAGTTTCTTAGCTGTTATCTGTGGTGGCAGCAGCACTCCCTACTGGCAAGCAGGTGTCAGTTTCCAAGTGAGTCTGGAAAGTTTAGATTGAGATCGAAGTTCTAAGAGTTCAGGAGCAGGATCAGCAGCACCCACATCTCCAAACTGTGGAGACCAGGACCTAGAAGAGTCAGTGTATCCTATTTTAAATTAGAATATTGAAGGAGCTGAACTAGAGGATGATCATGCAATGACTTTGAGCTAAAATCCTTTTAGCTTTATAGATGAACCACTACGCCCTCAAGTGGACACTCTAGCAAAGTGCCTTAAGTACATGGACCTTGCTGCCAGAAACTGAGATTTAAATCTGAGTTTACTATTTATATCTAAGAAAACGCAATCAAACTTCTCAACTTCTAATCATCAGTCTTGGTATCTGTGTATGTCTCATACCATTGGCAGGGAAATTGATAAAAGCACAGTGTTTGGCATAATGAGTGAAAGATATTATTTTCAGTAGACAATATAAAATGATATTTACCAGAGAAAAGAGGGAAATTAAAGTATTTAAAGAGTATAGCATTTCCGTTGAAGACTGTTTTTATGATTCTGGTACATGACGGTTGTTTAACAGTGTGACTGCATTTAACGCCATAGAACTATTTGCTTGAAAATGGTTGAAGTTGGAAATATTATGCATCTTTTACAAAGTAGAGTTGAAGTATTTGTATTATAGACAGCTGGGGATTTCGAATAATAAATTTAGGATGAGAGTGTTAATGCGATATGGGAAGTCAGTTTTCCCTTTTTCCTTCCCACCCTCATCCTCTCTCCAGCCAAAGGAAGTTTCATCTTTCCTCACTTAGCTTTTCCACATGCTTGAAAGTGTTGAATTTGCCATCTGGCTTCCCTGAGATGAAAACCTTAGCCACTTCCTTCTTGCTTTTATTCTACTCTGTGTATCTATAAATACTTTTTTTCTTTTTTCGTTAATTTTTAAATTACCAGATAAAAATTATACATGTGCTTAAAGTGTTGAAAGTTTCTGTGCATGTGGAAAGAAAAGACAACTTTACACATCACAAAGCAATACTGTAAAATCGCTTCCTACCTCTGTCCTCACCTCCAGGGGTCAGTCTGCAATCTACCTCTTTTAATTTTCTGACTCAAAATAGTTTTCCACCAGTTCCCAGTTCTGATATGTGCTATAACATGGATAAATCCTAAGGACATCATACTAGGGGAAGTAAGCCAGTCACAAAAGGACAAAACTTACAGACTCCTACTTATGTGAGGTAATTCGAATACCTGATTGTTCCTCTCCTCCTCCTTCCTTCTTTTCCCCCTCCTGTGTTAGGCCAGATGTTTTAGTTTCTTGCACTGACATTTGTTCTAGTTGCCCATGAATAACAAAGGCCTAACACTAAAACAGTCCAAACAACAGATCCTCCAACTATAAGATGAGAATAATTATAAAGTTATAAATAGTTACCTTGTATTATACCTGATGCCAATATTTCTTAGGTTTCAAGGACTATTCCATGCCATACAATATTAAGTCTCCAAGAGATTCTACCTCAGAGAAGTTCATAGCTTTTATTAGGCCTCACTTTTGGCATTGTGCTGTCTGTAGAACAAATGTAGAGCGACATTTATCCCTCCTTATAGTACCATAAAGAATTTTCACTGCCCTAAAAATTGTCTGTACTCTGCATGTTCATTTCGCCCTCGCCCTCCAATTGCTGACCTTTGCAAGTTATCTTCAAAGTGGTATCTTTTACAGAGTGTTATTGAGTTGGAATCATGTAGTGTAGAGCCTTATAGATCGGCTTTTTTCACTTA
Organism: Petromus typicus; assembly: GCA_004026965.1. Lineage (NCBI taxonomy): Eukaryota > Metazoa > Chordata > Mammalia > Rodentia > Petromuridae > Petromus > Petromus typicus. Next base: position 17,290 of record PVIR01000108.1, on the reverse strand, counting down.
GCAATAATGAGTGTCACTTGCTTCCTCTGTGTCTTTTCGTAGCCTGATTGCTCACTTCATTTTATCACCAGGTAAAGATGTATCACTGTTTATTTGTCCATTCCCCCACTGGAGAACAATTTAGTTCAAGTTTGGACAATTATAAAGGTAGTTGCTATGAAGATGCATATGCAGGCTTTTTGTGGACATAAACTCAGCTCCTTTGGATAAATAGTAAGGAGAGAGCTTATGAACTTTATGGTGAGATTATTCTTAGTTTTACAAGACACTGTGAAACTGTCTTTCAAAAATGGCTGGATATGCCATTTCGTATCCTCACCATCACGAACAAGGATTCATTTTGAGCCATGTCCTTGCTTACATTTTGCACTTATCAGTGTTCTGGGTTTTAACAATTCTCAAGGTGGATACCAGCAGCTCTTTTATTGGAACCTACCCATCTCTGATGACATATGATGAGGAGAATCTTTTCATGTGCTTATTTGCCAGCTGTGTATCTTCTGTTTAAGATATCTGTAGATTTTTGGCTCAGTTTTTAACTGAGTTGTTAATATTTTTCTAAAGAGTTTTTATAGTTCTTTAGATATTTTGGTCAATGATCTGTTATCAAATTATGGGGTCTTTTTGCAAATATTTTCTTCAGTCTGTGGTTGCCTCCTCGTTCTCTTTACTTAGCCCCGCTTTTACGGCTCCTCTTCCTCCTATTGTCGGGACTGGCTCCTGGCCCCTGAGCCCTCCTTTGATGGTGCCTGCTGCTCACTGGGCCCCTCTGGGCCACCGTGGCAGTTGTCGCAGTGAAGCCATTCTCTTCTGGCCCGCTATTCTCCTGCAATGTGTAGTCTTTCTCTCGCAACTTGCCTCTCTGCTTTTCGGCCTCCAGTCGTCCCCCCCCCCCCCCCACTTTCTGAAGAGAACACGGCCACGTACATCTGAATCCCACCTCAGAAGACAGTTTGGTTCCTCTACAGAGGTGTCTGGGGCCACATTTAAGTCATACTTGCAAAGAGGTGGGGTACAGGAAAGAGATTTGCGATAGAGGTTATGACTTAGTTTTACTTATTTATTGTATCCTAGACTGTCGTAGCTCAAGAAGAGGGATTTTTGAGATTTGAAATGAAATCATATGTACAAAGAAAATGTATTGTGACAGTAAGGATTTATTCTGTGAATGTGACAAAAATTATACAAGTGCTTTAAAAGGAAAGACAATGGACTCAGTTTGTTCCTGAGGGCTGGTTGTAACTCAAGTTGATCAGCCGAAGGCTCAGGCTCCTCTACACAGCCTTCAATGTCTCTCTCCTGTATAAGGCAGATCTCAATGTTCGTAGACATTGGTCCAAGATTTTTCAATTAACCTCACCCATGAAAGGATGCCATAATATTCCTTCTAGAACTCTTAAGGGTTAAATCTGCATCTGAGACCATGTGGAAGCACAAGTGGCTGCCATTTGGATCGCAACTAAAGATTTTTGCATATAAATTAAGGCTAAAATTCTGATCATGACACAAGTTGTTTGTGTGTCAGGCTGGTTGTGACTTTGGAGTCCACTGTAGAAGGCACACACAGCCCATTGTATTAAATGATCGGTTTCAGAAAATGACAGATAATTACCTTAGCTCTGAAGCCATAGCAGTGAAGGCTTCACTGTTTGGTGATGGTCTCTGATAAAAGCTTTCTGAGGATCTGGTCTTGGTTCTGCTGGAGTATGGTTTATAAAGTACATTAAGGGTTATAAAATTACTGGCTGTCCCTTTACAATTTTCAAGACCCAGGCCTTATTTTAATCAAAATATTTGTCAATTGAAGCAAATATTCATCTAATTTTACTGAGTAGAGTTTCTGTTCTAGGTGGTATTTAAAGTGGAGAATTATACCTAAAGGAAAGGGAAATCACTTTGATTACAATGAGTAGAAGAAATAAGCTCTTCTGTTATCTAGGTATAAGACACAGCTGATAAGGTGGTGGGATATTGATAAACCCAGTAGTAATGGGTTTGGTATCAATTTCCTTTGGGTCCAACAAGGGCTTCAGGGAAAAGTTTTGCAGAATGCTGGTGATGAACAGGAACAGTTCCATCCGGGCCAAACTCTCTCCAACACAGACCCGTTTTCCTGGAAGGAGAAAACGTCATATTAGCTCTTCCTGCGCAAATATAGGGTACTCCGAAAACCACTGAAAGCACTGAGCAGAAGGGAACACTTAATAAACTGCTGGAAGATAAATTTGTGTACTGTCTAGAAAGGCTTAATTATCAATACATATAAAATGCTCTAAAGAAATTCTCACTTTTCAGTAATTCTGGGAATTTATCTATGGGAACTAGAGATTTATCTAGGAGGATATCACTCACTATGATCTGGAAGAAGCTTAGGCATCTGTCTACAATAGACTGGTGAAGTAAATCACTGTTCATCTACCACGCAGTGCAACCTAAAATTGTGTACATGGAAGTTTACTTAATACAACAGGCCAAGAAGGTGAATCTCAGAGCTTTCAGTGATACAAACAGCCCGCTACAGCCTGTGTACCGTGGGTTCACTGCCATTGTAGTATGCTACCTTTTGCCACAGTATTGGTTATCAGATTGTACAGAATGAACCAATTTTGATTTAAAAAATATGCATTATGTACCCATACATTTGAAGTATATTTAATAAAACATTAAGCAATACTTCCCAAATGTGAAATGACATAGAATATTTATTTTCCTCTTTTTTGCTTTTCTGCATTTTCTGTTTTTATGTTGAAAACTTATTACTAATTTTATTATAAGTGAAACATATTTGATGTTATTTTTGAAAACCCTACAAAGGAATATACAGGACAACAAGAAAAAAAGGACACATGTTGATAATTCCTAAGTTGTCTTTGTGGCCTTATGTGAGACAGTAATTGAGAGCTAAGTAGTTCATGGACACAGGCAAGAATATGTAGGGTTCCAGATTTTGGAGTAGGAGGATGGAGGTGACCACGGTTCTTTGATAGGCTCTGTCTCTAAGCATTAGAAAATTAGTAACAGTTAACAGCAAAGCAACCTGTACTTTTTTGTTTTGGAAAATTCAGTCCTACGGAGGGGAAAATTAGCAGAGAAAAGTTTGCAAAACAGGTCTCTTTGTCATAGGTACCAAATGCATGATGTCTGAATTTGATTGACTTGCTTTGATTTTTTAAAAAAACTTGCACCACCAAGCGATAAAATAGTCCTTTGATTACTTGCCTAATCCTTTCTGGTGTAGAGATTTAAATGGCTCCATCTAGATTCAGGAGGTTATAATAATTTGATGGACTTTGCAATCATTAGGGGCTAACTTATGTTATAAAATCAATAAAAGCTAAACATTGTCCCCAAAATGCTTGTGTATTGTCTGCATAGAGGAATTTGTATTTACCCAAGGAAAAAGGCACAAAGTAGTCTGTTTTGCTGAGGCAGCCATTTTTATCCAGAAAGTGTCCTGGATCAAAGCTCTCTGGACTGGGAAACTCCTGGCAATCCAGCATGACGGAAGACAGCATGGGAAGGACAGTGGTGTCCTGGAATCAAGAAACGAAGAACGTGTTGGCTCTTTGTTATGTTTGTCCTTAATGCAAAACAACTCCTCTCCTCTTAATCTTTCTTTCTTTTTTGTTTTTTGTTTTTGTTTTTGTTTTTGTTTTTTTTTGAGAGAGGGTCTCGCTTTGTGGTTCAGGCTGGCCCTGAGCTCAGCCTCAAACTCACATCACAGCAATCCTCCTGCCTCTGCCTCCCGAGTGCTGGGATTACAGGCGTGAGCCACCACGCCCGGCGCTGTGGTATGTGGTACTGGTTGCTGCTGGGTGTGAGTCTCCACGCCCAGTATGGTATGTGGTTACCCGGGGATCGAACCCAGGTCCTTGCACTTGCAAGACAGGTGCAGGAACCACTGAGCTAACTCCCCGGCCCCCTCTCCTCTTAATCTTAGTGGATGTAATCAAGTTTAAATGTGGGAGATGCATTCTCTCTAGTTAAGGAGGTAATCCTGTTTTACTAAGGGTTTCACAAGTCAAGAATGGATGTTGAATATTACCGAGAACATATTCTATACAAATCCCCTTCACAAATTCTGTTTATATGGTGAATTTTCTTAAGGTGTATTTTCTAGTACTGGACCGTTGATATATTTTTTATTAGTCCTATGTTAGTGGTATAATATTTTTAATATTATGCTAGACTTAATATGTTAACAGACTTTGCACTGATATCTGTAAGATTTGTAAGCTATTTCAATTAGCTGGTAATTTGGTCATGTTTGCATCTTTTTTCCTCTTCTATTCTCTGGAACTGTTTAAATATAAATCTCAAATACTTAATCATTATGGAAGACTGACAACATCCCCAGTATGCATGAAAACATTTTGCTAAATGCCAAGTGCTCTACAAACGTTAAATGTTGAGGACAGCAATTTCCCAAATGTCTGGCCGTAGGAGGTTCTGGGAGGAGAAAATTAGGATTAAAGGCAATGAGACGTGGCTCCATTAAACAACAATGGCAGACACATTCCCAGGTCTTCTTCCCCTCTTTAAAATTCATAATGACAAATCATATTTCCATCCCTGTGATCTTCTTATTAATAGAAATCACTGCTCACTTAATGCATTTGATACAAGAGTAGGAAGAGGCCTTGGAAGCTCAGGCCAGCCTTCCCTCCCCCGTTTGAAGAAGACAGAGAAAAAGCCCCAGAGGCAACACAGGGGCCTAAGAGTACACTGCAAGGCGGCAACAGTTCTGAAACCCAGGCTCTGCACCCATAGCTTGGCTCAGCACTACAGCTGAAAAGTCTCCCCCAGGCCCCATCAAAGTGCCACACTGCCCTGGTATTCCAGTCAGTTTTTCCAGCCACATCTAACCTTAGGGATGACATATTGTCTGAATTTTGTGTCCTGGATTACAGCACGGGGTACATTAGCAGGAAAGAGGGTGATGTATCTTTGTATCTCGTGCAGAACGGCCTCTGTGTAGGGCAGCTCCAACCTGTCCTGCATGCTGGGGCTTCGGCTGCGTCCAATCACATGATCAATTTCTTCATGAACTTTGGCTGCAGGGACATGAATTGTGAGTGTTGCTCAGGGTTATGTTTCCCAGATCCTGGAAATTCTTTCAAGGTACTATAAGAAGTGGTCTAAAAAAGGCCTCAAAGCTCAAAAATTTGTTGCTAGGCAGCTCGTACTCTGCTCTTAATGGAATTTGTACTCTATTTTGGTGCCGATGACAAAGATTTTGCTGCAAGAAACAGGATGGCTCAGGCATGTCTTCAGTGTCCGGCCTTATTTGGTTTGTACTGCATTGGTGAAGAGAGGCCCTGTCTAGCAAGGTTTATGGTTTATCTCATGGTTCTTAGCAAAGCTATAGAGGGAAGATGCTTAATCCTCACTCTAGTGGAAGCACTTTCTTTGTCAGGTTCACCTACCTTTTTTTTTCTCTTTTTTTGCACTACGGAGCTTGAACTCAGGACTGCACCCTTGCCAGGGAGGTATGGTGCCACTGAGCTACCTCCCTGGCCTGGCTTCACCAACAGCGTTTGCAGAGCAGTGTAAACACTGGCTTCCTAAAGCCTGTGCTCTGAGATCAGGCATGGGATTGTCCAGCTATGACAAATTCATTTCTGAATTTCACTTCAAAGTTATATCAGATTTGAAAATCCCACTTGAGGAGTTTGATCTTTGCACAGTGGGAAAATCCAAGTCTGAAACATTATTAAATAACTCATTTGAGGCCATCCTGCCAAGTGCTCGCAGGCCTCATTTAATTGGTGCTTTGTCCCTGCATCTCTTGTATATGAGATTTGGGATTCAGAAGCTCCTCTCTGTCTGAGGTTAAACAAAAGTCTCTCAGTTCTTAAACTGTCTCTCCCTTATCAGTATCATGAGATATAATTCTGATCTATGAAAACGAGGCCATAGTAAGTGACCCTTTGCATTTGTGAGTCTGTCCAGGGAAAATGGAGCATCGTAGACCCCAATCCCCCTCCAACACTAAGATCCCGACTAGGAGCTCCTCTGTACCTTGTACTTCCGGGTGTTTCATTAGGAGCAGGAGCGCAAATCTCAGCGTGATACTGGTTGTTTCTGTTCCTGCTGCAAATAAGTTAGATCCACAGATGGCCAAGTTCTCCAAGTCGAAATCAGACTCTGGGTTGTATTTCTCCTATAGGTGGCAGAGTTATCGGCTATGTGAGTTAAAAAGACAACAATGGTTTATCACGGGCTTAAGGGATTCAAAGGGCTAATGGATGGGAGCTCTTGGCACAATGCTTCAGATACATAAATATCCAGCGAATGATATGTATTCTTTTATTATATTTGATGCAAAAGACTCTATGCAAGCACAATGTAGGGAAGGCCACTGGGTCAAGACTGGTCTGCCTCCTTCTCCTACTCAACTCTGGCTCTTTTCAAAATCCAAATGACTATGAAAGGTAAACAGTTTCAATTGATTCAAGACAATCTGGAGTATCAAGGCAGCCACAGTAGTGAGCTAAAAACATGAAAAAGGATTTTTAGAATTAATGGCAGGTGACTTTTATTGTAATAAATTTTAAAAACTTAAATGTTTACTGTACATTTCAATCACACTGTGTAAAAACAGGTTCTCAATAATGTATTGGTTTCTGATGTGATCTCTGGGAAGGCACTGTGGCAAAATGGCTATTTCAGTGTAAGTGCAATGCAGAGAAAATACATGTATTTTATCTACTCAAGGGAATCATATATTTAGAAACTGGAAACTACATATATGCAGCTCATACTAAATATATATTGAGAGCATTTCAATGCCAATGTTCAAGTGTAGGAAGTAATAGAAATACAGAAGAAAATGATCTTTAGACAATTTTTGAATTTCCATTTGAAAGGATAATAGATTTCATTGCCATACACTACCAAATTATGAAGAACTACCTATGTGATGTGATTATACTTTTCTGCATTTCCGTAAAGTGATAAAATACAGTATTCAGAGAAGAGGCCATCCGGGTACCTACCTCCTCCATCTTGTTCAGGAAACAGTCGATGTAGTCTCGAGGGTTATCGGGGTCCAGGGACTCTTGATGCTCCTTCACTTTTTCCAGAATGAAATGTTTAACCTGGTGAAGCCTTTTTGAGAATTCTTTGTGCTCTCCAGGCAGATACTTCAGGAGTCCTGGCCAGAGATTGTATATCTAAAGGTGGAAACAAAATGAATCAGCCAAAAAACCCACCATCCCCCAACACCAGAAGTTCAGGCAGTGCGGACAGAGCAGCTTCTGAGTGGTTTGCTCAGAAGACAGAGCAGAAGTGGATTACTGTGCAGAGAAGAGCAGCCTTTCCCCATGTCCTTGCTCTGCCCACCTTTGGTCAGCCTGAGTGGGAGAGGGAGGAAAATGTGCTGAGAGATTGAAGAACAGACAACTGGAAAGGCGCAGTGCTGTCTTTATTTTTTGAGCTGTTGGAGTCAAATCCAGATACGCTCACACATGCTAGACAAGCGCTTTGCTCCTGAGCTACCCACCCAGCCACTCCGTGTTCTTTTGTATGAGTAAACTGACCAGGGCAGCAGGGCAACGCCAGGATGGGCCAGCGCACTTGTTCACGCAACCCATGTCGAGGGAAGAGCACAGTTCACAGGTTGGCACTTTGCTGGTGCATGGGTTGGGGGAACTTACAGCCCTTTCCGCTGCAAAGCTACAGCAAAAGTAAGCTATTGCTTAGCTATTGCTAGCTATTGCTTAAGAGCCATCTCAAAAATGTACCAATAAAGATTTCAATTAAAGCCCTTGAGCACCAAGGGCCAGGGAGAACAGCCACGAGTGTAGCATGGCCTCGGCCTTACCTGGCACCATGGAGAGTTGATTTGCGTAAAATTTTCATTTAACAGATGCATCAGGCTCAGGAATTTCTCATCTGTGTACTGGAAGTGCTCATTAAAGAGGATGGAACAGATCACATTGCAGGGAGCACAGGAGAGGGCGAAGGTGGGGTCACAGGGCCGGCCTGATGGGGAGTACAACAGAGCAGTGAGAGTTTTAATCATCCTGCACTTGAATTGCAAGAACTAGCCTTCCCTCTTTTCAGACTTAGATACAGTTGATTTTCTTCTAAACCTTCTCAAAATAGAATATAAGCAGCATGCACTAACATTATATAATTATATATTAGTATCTATAATCTATGTACTATTAGGTATTTGTGGGGGGTACTAGGAATTGAACTCAGGGCCTTGTAATTGCCAGGCAGGGGCTGCACTACTGAGCTACTTCCCCAGCCTGATAAACTAGTATTTATATAATTAGTGTTGTTCTAGCAAATGATACTGTATGTTCTTTATTATTACACTATACTGATAATATATCTTATAGAATATTGTACTACAATAGAAACAGTGGAGCATTTACATTATGTTGGGTACTGTGTAAATGTTTCACATATTGTATTTATTTAATCCTTATTCTGAGTTTGGTTTTTAGCCCAGTCTTTGAGTTGAAGAATAACGTGTCTTAAAAAGTGAAATGATTTACCCAAATGTACACATCCAGTAAGTGGGTCGATTGGAAGATGAATCCAGGAGCTTTCCAGAGCTCTAATAGCTTAGGAGACCATTTTCCTTGCTCTTTGCTCCTACCTGCCTCCCTTTTGGAGAGGGCAGACCTTGGGCCAGAGTCACTCTCAGAGGAGGAGCAGTGCTTGCGGGCCATGTGTGTGGACAGCGAATGGAATTCACCTTCTGTTTTTCTCAGCTGCTTCACTAGGTACCGGGCTTCCTCCTGCACCCTCTCCTCAATGGTCCTCTTGCCCATCCCGAAGTTCCTTAGGGTCCTGAGGGAGAAGCGTCGCATCCGCCTCCACCCCTCTCCACAATTGAAAACGATTCCTGGGAAAAGAGACAAAGACAGGGAAAGTATTTTGTAGTCAGAGTCCAAATTTCTCTAAAACTATTTTTATTTTCTACCTCAAATCTCTTCCAGAGCCCTGTACCTAGAACTAAGTGTACAGGTTCTGTAGTTGTCTGCCATAAAGAAAATAAAATTTGGGCCGAGGATTTAGCTCAGTGGTTCCGGTGCCTGTCTTGCATGTGCAAGGGCCCGGGTTCGTTTCCTGGGAACCACATACAATACTGGGTGTGGAGACTCACGCCTAGCAGCATTCAGTACCACATACCACTGTGCCAGGCGTGGTGGCTCAAGCCTGTCATCCCAGCACTCGGGAGGCAGAGGCAGGAGGATTGCTGTGATGTGAGTTGGAGGCTGAGCTCAGGGCCAGCCTGAACTACAAAGTGAGACCCTGTCTCAAAAAAAAAAAAAAGAAAAAGAAAAAGAAAAAAGAAAAAGAAAATTCAAGCTGTGATCAGTAGGTCAGAAATGGCAGAACTGAACAAGGGTGGCGGCAAGCAGAAAATATTCCTGAGTGTGGAAGGAACATCTGTTTGGTTGTATAAAGATAAATAACGAGGGGCCTGGGATTTAGCTCTGTGGTTCTAGCATCTGCCTGACAAGGGCAAAGTCTCCAGTTCAATCTCTGATAACTACAAACCACAGTGTGGGGTGTGGTGGCTCATGCCTATAATCCCTGCCCTCGGGGGGCAAAGGCAGAAGGATTGCTGTGAGTTTGAGGCTGGCCTGGGCTATATAGTGAGTTCAGGGCCAGCCTGAACTACAAAGTGAGGTCCTGTCTCAAAAAAAAAAAAAAATAATAATAATAATAATAAGAAGAACTGTTATGTGATCTCACAAATTTTTGTTTTGATACCTAATCTCCTTAACTTGTGTGTTAGTTCTGTAGTGATTTTCTCTATTAGAGGACAGGTAACTTAGGAGAAAATCAGTTGAGGATTTGTTTCCACTCTTCATGGAATTTACTATCGCTGATTAGTCTAATTTGAGTAAGAGAAAGCAAAGGACCAAGGGACACAGTGTGTCCTATACCAGTGATTTTTGAAAACGTCTTCCTCTGTACAAAGCCAGCTATGTATACTTAAGTTCTTATTCTCTTAATACACGATCTTTTTCTATTGCTCTTAAATCCAATTCTCATGCCAAACATGGTAGTGAATACCTGTAATACCAGCATTTGGGAGGCTGAGGCAGGAGAATCACCATAAGTAGGAGACCAGCCTGGATTACATAGTGAGACCCTGTCTCAAAAAAACTAAAAAATAAATAAGTGTAAAAAAACCCAATATATATTAAATCTAATTCTCAGGGATATGTTTGTATCCTTCCTGACATTTACATATGTGCATATGATAAGCCTGCTGATTCTGAACTCCTAATGATGTAATTTCTAACACATGAATCCTGGATAATAAGTCATATCTAAACTTTAACAATTTTCAAAGTAGTTTCTTCTCATTTTCATAAATCCAAAGTCATCAGATTACTCAAAATTTAACTATAAAGATAATACTGACATTAAAATCTCAATCTTCTCATCATCCTCCTTGACTATAACTCTGCGAGATATAGATCCATCCCAGTCAGTCACCGAACTTGCCTGCATTGTTTTCGTCCTCAGTTGGCTCATTCTCTGCCATTTGCATCTGACTCTGTCTGGCTGTGTTTAAGTTTCTAGCTATTGCTTAAGAGCCATCTCAAAAATGTACCAATAAAGATTTCAATTTAAAAAAAAAATTTTCTCCTGGGGCCGAGGATTTAGCTTAGTGGTTCAGGTGCCTGCCTTGCAAGTGCAAGAGCCTGGGTAACCACAGACAACAATGCCAGGCGTGGGTCTCCTTGAAGTTTTCTCTGTAGCCCTCTCTCAGAGGTAATTTCTCCTTCCTTTAACTTTAGTTGGCCTTTATAACACATTAATAGAATTTATCTCTCTATCTTGTAGTAACAAATCTGCTTTATTATCCTACATACTAGCTTGTGGTCTCCTATAGCTCGGACTGGCTCACTATCCAAATATTTGCTATGACCTGATATGAGTCCTTATCACACACAGAAGATGTTCAATCCATAATTATTTAAATGTTCATTTGACACCTACCAAATTAGCAAGAATTTAAAAAAATATAACCAGATGTATTTGGTGGGTCATTTTGTATTCTGTGGCACAGTTTGGAAATTAAAGCAATGGTAGTTAACGCCAGCTTCAATTGGGCATACACATGCAGAATTACAAGATGGCCATTCCGTTCAGTTTTATGGCCTAAACAATTTCATCTGAAGAATGGAAATTTAAAACTGTGTTTCCAAGGGACCATTGTGTTGGGTAAACATGACGGTATATCAAAAAATTCTTGGTAAGAGTATCTGGAAAATAAAAAGTACTCATAAAAGTTAGCTGTTATAGTAATCATTACTATTTACTTAATTTTAGGAGCATTATTATATTGGCTTTAAAGCAAAAGTAAGCATGCATTTGGTGAAACTGTTTATTTGATCCTTAGGTTGGACATTTGGATATTTCTATTTTTTTTGGTATTCATTCATTCTCCATTTAATAAATGTTCATTAATCTCCTTCTATATGCCAAGTAGAATTCTAATAATATTAGCTCTGTAAATATCTCATGTATAAATTATTTCCTGTATCTTTGATTATTTCTGAAGATAAGTTTGTCACTGGGAATGACTTAGGCATTGAGATGCCCTTTTGGGAAAGTTGGACAACAAAGAGAAAAGAGTCGTGGGACGGTGGTTGATAAGGATGTGTGGCCAGGCAATGGTAAGGTGCTGCAGGAACTTCTGCACGTTTCCAGGAACGACCCTTTAGAGAGTGAGTTTATCAATCAAAGTCCATTCCAGATGGTAAGTGCCTGTCTACATATTTAAAACAGAGAAAATGTAACCAAAATAATCGGTTTAAGAGGATGGAAACACTGAAAGGCCTAACCAGGGATAGCAAGACAACTCGGTCATTTTTTATAGCAGAAGGTTTCTACCATTCCCAGGAAAGAGACAGAAAGTAGTGTTGGTGTCACTGGGCTGCAGATGCTGGGGCTGCCTGGCAAGGGCCAGAGTGGACCTGTCCTGAAGGAGGCGGGGAGCCCAGGGCGGGCAGCTCTCCGAGAGGCCTCCTGTCTTCACTTCTCTTCCTGCTCTCTGGCCTCTCACTGTCACCTCGTTCTGCAGATTCTACCCAGAAAACAGCCGTAGAAGTGTGTGAAATCCTGACCCTCAGCATCTACAACCCTGAAGTAGGACTGGTACAAGATAGGAGACGGACAGCTCTCAGGATAGGCACAGAGAAAATGGTTCATCTTAAATAGAGAAAGCACATACTGGAGAAAGGACACCTTTTCAATTGTTGCAGGCAAAAAAAAAAGAACAGTTGTACAGGCAGGCAGACTGATCCATAGATAAAGTGTTGAAAAGTTAAAGAGAGTTCTTTATAATTGCTCTATTTTTTCAGTGAGTTACAGTAACATGGAAACATCATTGGAAGTGTGTGTTGAAAGAATGAGAAGTGGAAAAATGAGCTGGAGGAACATGAGGATTGAGATTTTAATTAAGGCTTAATGGTGTTAGTTTAAAGGGAAGCCGGTCTGATCACTGCAAGAATTTCTCTAGCAATGGGCTGGGGATTTACCTCAGTGGTTCAGGCACCTGCCTTGCAAGTGCAAGGTCCCTAGTTCATTCCTGGTACAACAAGCAGTGTTTATCTGTACAGCACAAACATGACGACAGAGTGTTGGATTCTTCAAAGGTTGGAGCATATGCTAGGCAAATACAGTCTCTGTGTGTGGGCAGTGTATTTTCCAGTGATTGATTGTAATAATGAACTATAGGAAGGGTACCTGAAGTGTTGCTATCAGTTAAAAGTTTAAGATTGGGGCCTGGGATTTAGCTCAGTGGTTCTGGCATTTGTCTGGCAAGTGTAAGGGCCTGGGTTCAGTCCCTGGTAACCACATACAACAATGCTGGGCATGGAGACTCACGCCCACCAACAATCAGAACCACATACCACAGTGCCAGGCATGGTGGCTCACACCTGTTATCCCAGATTTGGGAGGCAGAGGCAGGAGGATTGCTGTGAGTTCAAGGCTAGCGTGGGCTACATAGTGAGCTCAGGGATAGCCTGAACTACAAAGTAAGACCCTGTCTCAAAAAAAAAAAAGTTTAAAGTCAAGGATCTTGACGATACCCGTTTCAGAAAAGAGTTTGATATCTTTTGTTACCCCATTAGCTGATTGAAATGCTTTGTGGGAATCCAATCTAAGGATAAGATTCATGCATTGACTGGTATCAAGTGGATGACTACCACCCTAAAGATGCTGGGAATTCTCATACCATGGTGAGTTGGGAAAAGGGTAAAAATGAGAATTAACTAGCCATATACTGGTACAAATTCCCAGTGGTGAGTGTGATTATGATGTGTATATAAAATGTGCTGATAAAGAATTAAATTTTTAAAAATACTAGGTTTTGACAACACTGAGCTTCAAGGCTGAAACAGGAGGATTGCCAAGAGTCTGAGGCCAGCCTGTACTACATAGTGTGTTTCCCTACTCACCCTACACCCCTACCCCTACATACATATGTTTTCTTTTTTTATAAGATTATATTTTCTCGGGCCGGGGAGTTAGCTCAGTGGTTCCGGCGCCTGTCTCGCAAGCGCAAGGACCCGGGTTCGACTGCCCGGTAACCACATAACAATCCTGGGTGTGGAGACTCACACCCAGCAGCAACCAGTACCACATACCACAGTGCCGGGCGTGGTGGCTCACGCCTGTAATCCCAGCACTCGGGAGGCAGAGGCAGGAGGATTGTGATGTGAGTTTGAGGCTGAGCTCAGGGCCAGCCTGAACCACAAAGCGAGACCCTGTCTCCAAAAAACCTAAAAAAAAGATTATATTTTCTCTTTCCCCTACCCTTTTTCCTTTGAATATTTTCTATTTCACAAAATCTATCATACATTCTAGAACTCATCTACATCTTCAGATTTTCACACCAGGGAAAAGATACAGTATTTACATATCTGTGATCTATTTATTTCACTTATGAGTGTATGCTCAGGGTACATCCATTTGAGTATAAATGACTCAAACTTATCATTCTTTACGGCTGAGTAATACTCCATTTTAAACCCCACGTCTTTATCCAGAAAAACCTAGTTTTGAAGCTAGTAATTTCCTTTTCATTCAAATCAGCCCAGTAGCCTCTATCTCCAGTAAAAAATTAATTGAGAAATGAACACATATAATTATCTTGCTTGGGGGGGGTTGGTATTGGTGATCAAACTCAGGACCTTGTACTTGCAAGGCAGGGATTGGAACCATTGAGCTAAATCCTGGTCCTAATTAACTTGTTTGGAAAAAAAGAAGGCAGTGGAAGGAAGGCTTTGTTGCTTCTTTACTTGGAAAAATACACCTTAATCTTAAGAGAGAAGTCAAAGACTGTTCCACTAGTACAACTTAGCACACTGCATTATATTTAATTAACGATTCAGAAATAAGCTTTGAAGAGAGTGTGTTTCTACTTCTGTGGGACTTGTAATCTTACATGGTCTGAAAGAAACTTTCAGTTGTCCTAAAGTTTTAGCTGGGAGATATGTATGAAAACATGTAATATATGTCTTAAGGTTTGAAATGTAAAAACAATTATTATCTGTGAATAACTAGAAGACGTCCAGCACCCCAGTTTCTCCCCCTCTTTCTCCTACCAAAGAGGCTGCCGTTGAAAACCCAGTAATTTTCACACAGACTCATTTGTTTGTTGTTGCTGCCACTGGGTTACTACATCCTTTGGGCCATGTGAAACTACACCCCGATCATGACTTCCCGTCTCCTGCACACCAAACGGTTTTATTTTGCCAATCACTGGCATTTGGTAACAACTCTCACTACAAATGATTCTCAGGTTGTTTTTATCTCAGTTGTGCTCACAGACAAAGTATAGGGGATTTGTAGTCTGATTCTGATGTTCATCTGAATGGAACTAACAGAGCCTCCGTTGAATAATAAATTTGTTTTCCTGAACTTAATCCCTTGTTTGTGGGTGCTTCTAAACACTTAGGATTACCCAGATAGTAGAAGTTCCTGAGGATCCCTGGAACATGCTGAGGTTATGCCAAGGAGTTGACAGATGGTAAACCCTTCGACAGTTTCAAGATGAGGGCTGGCCATTCCAAGGCAGCAGCCGACTAGGTGTAGAGGGTTGAGTTACATCAGCCAGAACTAACCTCCAGGGAGCAGAGTGGGCACTGGCCACTATTTCAACCAATCGCATCTATGAAATGTAATCCCAGGAGAAACTCTGGACACCAAGGTTTAGAGGAGCTTCCTGGCCCATGAACGTGTCAATATGCCAAGAGGAGAACGCATTCTTAGTCTTAGGGATGGGATTCAGAAGCTCTGTTTATAATCCTTCCCATCCTTGCTCAGTGTCTCTTCATCTGTGTCCTGTAGACAATGAGCTGTAAATAGAGCAGCTTGCGGAATTCTGTGATTCATTCTCCAGGTTACTGTGTGTGAGGCAGTTAGTCAGAAGTGTGAGTGATCTGTGGACCTTAAGCTTGTGACAGACATCTGCAGGAAGAGCATTTTATTGCATCTGTAGCTTAACCTATGGAGCCTGAGCTAACCGCAGTTGGCATCGGAATTGCATCTCAGTACTGTGGCCTCTGGTTAGTTGCTTAGTATAGAACAGACATTCATTAAATTAGTTCATTATATATTTTTTCCTAAACACTCAAGCACCAAAGAAAAATTAAATTGTATTTTGATGTGAAACATACCATGTCCTTTCTGGGAATCCTCAATAATGGGAAAACATCCTCTACCCTCGAAGTCAGCACCCTGATCGATCAGCGCTTCCTTCACCACATCGTATCCGTATAAGACCACAGTGCGCCAGGTTCCAAGGTACAAGGTATAAACGGGCCCGTACTCTTTGGCCAGCTGGAAAGAAATGGAAGTGCTTGTGTAAGGGATATTGTGAAAGCTCTCTGCGGAGGCCTGGGTAGAAATTAATAATTTACATTTGGCTTAACCTTTGTCCCATAAGTTCCATTTTTGAAATTTAATCTGTGGTTAAATTCACCTATATTATGCTAGACACGGCATAAGGAATGTCCATGAAGGAACCTTCATAGAACTTAAAGTCTGATGCTCAAGTAACAGGAAAGAAGCAGCCAAACGAACTAGATCTGTGATCCAAGCGAAGCATAACTTTATGAAAGTGATACAAACAATGTCCTGTATTGGATGATAGGAAGAGACATCTGGGAAGAAGTAGCATTTAATTAATTAAAACCAAGATAAACTGGGAACAGCCAGGGTTGGGACTTAAACCATATATTTATGGTCACATTATTCTCAGAAGAAAAATGGCGGACTAAAATAGCCAATAATTAGGAGCCAGTTCTCAAACTTACTTCCCTTCCATATATCTGCAATCAAAGTAGCCATTTGAAATTGGTTATGGCGGGGCATAGAATGGTATATAGGAATATGTTCATGTTTTAAATAGATAAATTCTAAAATTACATGGAGTATTTTTTTTTTAAGACAAAGTCTCACTTTTGTAGTTCAGGCTGGCCCTGAATTCAGCCTCAAACTCACAGCCATCCTCCTTCCTTTGCCTCCTGAGTGCTGGGATTACAGGGGTGAGACACCACACCCAGCACTGTGATATGTGGTTCTGATTGCTGGTGGGCGTGAGTCACCACGTCCAGTATTGTTGTATGTGGTTACCAGGGAGTGAACTCAGGACCTTGTGCTTGCAAGGCAGGTGCTGGAACCACTAAGCTAACCCCCCGGCCCCTGAAATTACATTTTAAACTTATTTGTATATACTAAATCTTCAAATGGAATTAACTAGAAGAGAATCTCCATATGCTTCTACCACAGCATCTACTCATTTACTTGTGTCTGTTCCCAGGTACATAGTTGCCTGTTATCTTCACTCTTGATTCTCCTACAAATAAGGGTGGGGAGCACAGTTCCCTAACTTTTGTACTGGGTTCTGTTTCTTCCAAGCTGTGGTGGCATGGAACCCCTCTTCATAGCAAAACTCTGAGAAAATGGTCCCTATCTGCTACCTTCAATTTTTCTCCCAATTCTTTTTTTTTTTTTTTTTAAGAGGAGGAGAAGGGCCGGGGAGTTAGCTCAGTGGTTCTGGCACCTGTCTCGCAAGCGCAAGGACTGGGGTTCGAGTCCCCGGTAACCACATAACAATACTGGGTGTGGAGACTCACACCCAGCAGCAACCAGTACCACATACCACAGTGCCGGGCGTGGTGGCTCACGCCTGTCATCCCAGCACTCGGGAGGCAGAGGCAGGAGGATTGCTGTGATGTGAGTTTGAGGCTGAGCTCAGGGCCAGCCTGAACCACAAAGCGAGACCCTGTCTCAA